>SNQJ01S0042107.1:28638-40147 GCA_010110895.2 Picea sitchensis
TATGATTCTTTCCTATAAAGCTTGTTGTGTTTTATTGTATGATTCCTTGATCACATACATAGGTTTATATTGAGTTTATGCTATTACTATCACTTTGGTTGGTTGTGTTATTTTGCAGGTTCATCATTGTATGAGCATTGGAATGGAGCTAGGATGGTGATGGCGAGAGGAAGCGACATTTAAATGGTATGTCACCCATCCCTCTTTAGTTAGTAAATTCAATATTTAAAACTTAAGGAAAGCATCATGTTTTGGTGTGTTTTGTTCTAGATCTAGGTGGATCTAGGGAGATCAGTTAGTGTCCACACCTACCGATTTATCCGATAACAGGTATGAATTTGGATTTCATCTTCACAACCATTCTATCCCAGCTTTTGATTTTCTACTTGCCTTTGCAGCATCTGTCAGCCGACAGTTCATCCCACCATAGTGCTGCATGCCCTTTAAGTCTAGTGACGACATGTTTGACTTTCTTGTCTACCTCAACATCCTCATAGTCAAAGTATTTGTCTAGATCTCTAATCCAGTCTAGAAGCTCTTCAACATCCAGGTTTCCCTCATACACTAGAATACCCATTTTCGCTCTGGCACCTATCCTTGCAATAGCCCTAAATAGGTGTTCATCCATAGCATCTTCGACTACAACTTATTCTCCTTCGTTTCCAGCTTCATTTTCACTTTCAGCTTCGCTGATATCCCCAACGTCAATTGTGTGCCTCTGTGATGTCTCCATAGCATCAAGCTTGGCATGTAACTTGTGCATTTCCCTTTCCCTTGCTGGATCAGGCATTGGCATTGGCCTGTCTCTTCTTCTTGGTGGCATGGCTATAAAATGTTCCTCTTTTCTCTACTACAGAAAGAAAAGAACTTGTTCTGAGCTCTGATACCACAAATGATGCATATCAGAGTGCTCTTCTTCCTCCTGCTTCCTTTGTCTGCAATATACAAACAGAGTCAAGCTCTGATACCACAACTGATGCAGACCCCCGACCCTCAGGCCGAGATCCACGTAGAATCGTTCTAAATCTCTCCCTGAGTCTGATTGACTCTTTGGTTCCCCCACAGGGAATACCACACCCCCAAGGTGTACTTCACAACTGACTAACAAATATGATTGGGGATTTTCTTTTCCTTTCAGGATTTTGGATTTCATGATTTCGTGAATCCTGTTGTCAAGCCCCTTGTCTCTTCAACCTCCGAAACCTAAAACGTCAACAAGGGTTGACTTCTTCAATGCACCAAACACACGACTCTTGTTTCCATTATTTCAGCTTTTCAGAACTTGAGTGATCGACTAACACTCATTCCGCTCCCCTTATGATTTTCTGGTTTCCGAAGTTTCCCCTGTTGGCGAGATTGAAGGTCTTTCAGGATTTCCGCTTGAAGCTTGACTACTCCCTTGACTTATGTTGCACGTACCCATTGAAAAATTCTTAGGATCCACCTTTCTTCTTTTTCCTTTTCGCGATTTTGGGAGTTGTGTGACCATGCAACTCTACCTCTCGACTCCTGAAACCCGAAGTGCCGAAATCCAAAAATTCCACACCAAAGTCCTGTCGCATTTCACGACTTCGGGATTTTCACTCCACTATGTCCCGACTCCTTGTCGTCAGGATTCCCAGTATGTCGAACCCCGAAATATCGAATTATCGATATTTCACTTCAAAGGGGATCAACGGCTATAAGCCTCACTCGATCTGACAGCCTGCGTTCCTTCAGGCTTTCGGGCACCTGGAGTTTGAAACTCTCGATCCAAAAACACTTGTCGTCACAATCCCTGAATTATCGAATGAGAATTCGCGTGAGATCCGACGGTTCTCATTGAATTGGATCCAACGACCCATATCTCTCCTGAGCGTATGGCGATCAAAAAGGCACTTGCCTTAACTCCCCTACTCCTTTGCAAGATCTGATGGCTCTCGAGTCTTCGACACTTCTCCAAGAAGTGTTTCCGCCTTTTGATCACACCCTTGATAATCTTCTTTGCGATTCGGGGAAGTGAGTGACCAAAGGTTTTGGCCTGTACTTCGAACCTACAAACCCCGAAATACCAAAATGATCTTGATGACCCGACGATCACGATCAATATTAGACGTTGAATCTTCAGACCAATCGTAATGGGTTTGTCCAACCCTTATCCACCCTGCAACTCCTCTGGATCCCACGGTCCTCACGACTTTCCAAGTTCTCAATGGAGAATTTCGACCGTCCGATTCACTCCTCAATGAATCTCTGGCCAAACTGACTTGACATCCTTCCACTAAGCTTAAATTATGCGTGATGATTTCGCTTCCCGTCTTCCTTTGAATACTTCAAAGGTGTTGATCCTCCTGAAATTTCTATTGTAACCTCAAGTCTCGAAAGGAATCCCGCATGCACTCTTTGTGGCAATCTTTTAAATACTTCTGTTTATTTGATTCTTCGACTCTGTGCACTCTCGGAAACAACAATCCTTCACTCTTCAACCTTAGTTGATAAATTCCAAGGCTTCAACTAGCCTACACACACCTTGCACGGCTTCTGTGCTTCACCTGTACTTCTGCTGGAATGAGAACAATGGTTTCCCTCCTAACCTTTCTGAGATAAAACTCAGAACCCTTGTCAACGCACACCTTGCAGATGTTTCACTGCACTCCTTGCAGGAATTCTCAGGAGGAGAAACAATTGAAACTTATTCTTCTCCTCTCTCAGACTTCATATACTTAACATAAAATCACACATTCAACACAACATTGAAACAAATGCATAAACAGAGAGAATAAAACAACTATAAGCATACCATTCAACAAATGTAAACAGTAAGCATCATAACACCATGACAATTGAGTTAAAGCTTCATTTATTAACTCAAGTGCTCATGTACATGGGTTCTTCTCTATAGCTCTTTGCTATATCTCTAATGGTGATAATGTTCATAATACAATGATACAAGGGTGAGGGTGTCTATATCCATTTTCCCTCCTACTCTCTAAACTATCTAATCTCTTAATTCAAATCTACCTACTTTCAATAACAGACTTAAATGCCTATTACAATTTGACAGATGGGAGTAATCCCTCCAGATCTCTTCATATCTCCTATGTATAAATGAAAAGTACGCCTTCTTCCTAACTATTACATTAATGATTTTAAGTTCAAAATTCAAAATGGTTCTTATGAAAACGTGCTCCTTTTTCCATCTGCGCATCTAACTGTCTCCCGCTTTTACATTGATCGCTTGGTTGGTTGCTTACGATGCTTCTGCATCAATATCAGATGAATAACATATAGCCATTAAAATACCATATACAAAGTATGCAAGATAAATTATGTTCTATTGATTTCCTTTTAAAGATAAGAATCTGAAAAACATAAGTGATTACAGAGAATAGAAAACATTCAACAGAGAAAGAGAAACATCACCAACAATTCGACATAAGAATCCTGTAAATTCACCTATTTTATTACTGATTGATCACTTTGAAAAGATTACACAAATATCTCCTTGGGTGGAAGAATCAACCCTCAATATTTCCAAGGAAGAAGTATTTATACAATAGTTACATTTGATCCTATCATTAATGACTAGGATATTGTGGAGAAAAATTCTAACTAACTAGATTACAAATTAAAAAATATTAGGAATGTTGCTAATCTATTCGAATCCTTGGTGTTGATTCTGGGGGAAGTAGTTGATGATTCATCACTTTGAATTGAATGTTTGCTCTACGCTGATTCAGAACTCCACATCACCTTTACTCAAGTAAAGAAAACAAGTATTCCCATCTCTTTTGACTAGGGATGGAAACCTTGAGTAACTTTCTGTATATTTTGTCCATCTCAGTGTACCTAGAAAAAGTAGTCTTTGTGATGAAAATGTGTTTTATCTCATTTTGGATGCTCAGGTCTAACTATAATGTTTCTAGAAAATCCTTTCCAGTAATGCTTCCCTGAATTCATGCAAATTTGGAACCATCCTTAGCCACTATATTGATCTTCTGCTTGTAATCTGATAGAGTAATAAGCTTGTCATTTATCACCACCATTCTAGGAAGTCCCTTCTTGTGAAGTACTTCAACCTTGCTAAAAAATCTCTGCACTCCAATTTCCATCATCTGATATTTCTCCTCTAGCTACAACATCAATCCTTTCTTGGTCAAGAATTTATTGACCTCAAGAATGGTCTCTGTCCTATCTTCAATTTCCAATGCTTCTAACTCTTGCTTGGTCTTGGAGTTTAGGAACCCGATGAGCTCAATGGCCTCTGTAGGTCTCTCCCCTAACTCTTCCCTTATATTTTCAATTGCTTCTCTGGCCTTCTGTACCATCTCATGTTGTTCAAGAACAATTTGTATGTATGGACATATTTCTGCCATCGACTTGCTGATATCCATCCAAATGTTTTCCTTGGCCTCAGATAATGTCTTATCCATGACAGTCTCCTTTTGCAGATTATGTAATTGTTGACTAAGTCTTTGTGATTTATGAATTTTTGTGTTGTATTTGGACTGGAAGATGGAATTCAAGTCCTCGAGGATTTTTACCTCTTCTTGCAGCTTTCTGATTTCTTCCCCTTGAAGGGACATGTCCTCCATTGATTTCACCAGCTTCTTAGAAGCATATGGAACTTTCATTGGGATAGCTTATGCAATCTTTGTTATTGTTGTAATAACTCCTATGAGAGGAACTACATCTAATGGGACAACAACCAGTTGAGCACTATGTTCTTTCTCTTTAACCAATTTTTCTAATTCAGCCTCCATCTCTTTAATCTGTGCATTCTGCTCCATTATCATCTTCAACATCTCCTCTTTGTGGCCTTTACTTTCATCCATTTCTTTTTCTAGTGAATCCTCAGTGGCTAGAAGTTTCAATTGTTTTCTCAAGGAGGCTATGTCAACATTTCTATTCTTCAGTAACTCTTCATTTGCCTTGACATTAGAAGGGTCATAACCAATCTCCAGTACCATATCCTCTAGGGATTTGATTTTATTATCTTTGGCAAAGGATGATATATTTTCCAGCTTCAATTGATCTTGGACGTTATTCAATGAGACCTGCAACTTCAAGGAAGTCAATGAAGTGTTCATTAGCGTGGAGAAAATCATCTCCCCTGTTTGTTTGTGCATGTCCATCTGGTCCAGTGGATCGACCTCCTTCACATCAAACTCAAAGGATTTTTTCTTTTTGTCAGAAGATGTCTTGGGTTGAGGTACTTGTGCCTATAGGTATGAAATTTGCATCCTTCCCTTATCTGTGTCAAATGTAGACAACAATCTATACTGGGATGTAGATGTCTTCTTCCAAAACTGGGCATATGTGTTTCTATTTAGAAGTTCATTCTTTTGCTTGATCAAATTATATTTGTTAAAAATGATTGATCTTGTTGGCTCATGAGAGGACTCGGCTGACAGTGTAGTTTCTTCTTTCTTTTTGGATGAGGATGTGGAAACTATGTCTTGACTGCCTGAGAATTTTGAGGAATGTGGTCCCTCCATGATTATGGTGGACTATGTTTCTCCTTCTCTAAGCCTATCTGGTGTGTGGCTAGTTTTAGCCCTCTTCCTATAAACTTGAAAGTCTTCAGGTGACACTTTAGTGACTGAAGGAGAAACCTCTTTCCTGGATATTTTTTCTATTTGTACCTGAGGAGTGCTGGTATGAGAGGCAATGACAAGAGGAGGTGCTTCTTCAGTTTCCAGCAATGTATTTTCCTGTCGGTTTCTCTGATTCATAAACTTTTCTACTTTGAGATTTTGCACTTGAGCATAAGGAGAGTTCTTCTTCTTGAGCCTAATTTCTGAAATAATACCAAACAGATCATAATTCCATGTGAAGCTCATATTGAATTTCATTTGTTTCAAGAGATTGTTAGCCTCTTCACCTGTAGCTTTGTTGTTTCATATGAAGGGACCAATTTGGCTCTTGATCCTGAGTTGTTGTTTTTTCTTAAATGATAAAAAATGAATGTCATTAGAGATTATCATTTGTATGATATATTCCAATGAAAATATCCTGACATGGAGGTATTTTGGCAGTTTATATGGTGGAAATTCACACCCATATACTCTGATCTTAGTATGGTTCTGGTAAAGATACCAGTCCCATGTTTTGGCCAAGTCAGATAGATGAAGAATTCACTGGACCTCCTCATTTACTCTTGGTTCCATTCTTTTGTTGAGAATGCACACCACTAGATGATAAAATAGATCAATGAAGTCTTTGAAGATGAACTCAGTGGAATTCTTCCTTACTAGTGAAGTCCAAGAAGTCACTGATTGAGGATTTCCTTCCTGATCTAGTTTCCGTAGAGCATAGGAGAATCTGTCTTCCTGAAAGAAAATGAACAAGTACACCAGTATTAAGGATTACCTAAACATTCCTTCTGTTGAAAAATTGAAGAGTTGTTCATGCATATTGTCAGCCAAAAACTAAATCAAATCGAATTGGGTTGTATCTTTCTCCTCTGTGGAGCAAATGGACAGAAAACCTAGAACATGTTCGTCTACCCATTCATCATAAAAATATCCTAACATGCAACAGAGGGTGAAAATGATTTGGTTGGACCTGACTAAGAAAATGGAAGACAGATAGGGAGGATTTTTCTTAGGCAATTGTGCGTCTTCTGGTAGGAAGATTTCAAAGATTTGGGCTCTTTGGGGGTAAGAGAGTTTCTGATAGAGGTCATTCAGGATTTCAATGGAGAAAGGACTGGAAGAATCAATTTGGGGGATCTGTAACATCTGGTTTATTGACTCAGGGGTAATGGTGAACAAAGTTTCACCCGATGAAGACACGATGGCCCTTTGGATGGGAAGGTAATGGGATTGACACTTAAGGGAAAAAATTGGGAAGTTATAGGTCTGGGGAAGCATGTACAATGGTATATTGGACTCCCAGAGTCCGATCTCATCACTATGGTCTAAGAAAATGACTGTTAGCCAGAAGTGTAATTTGAAGAAATTGAATTCACAGTTCGGCTCTGAATCTCTGTAGTATTGTCCAGCCAGGGGAATGTGATCTAGGTCGACGGGAGGACGAAGAAACATGTTTTCGAAAATTTTAGCGGATTTGGTTTTGGGCACCATGGATAACAAAGATTTGAAGGCTGAAATAATAATGAATGTAGTTACCTGACTTAATGACGCCTGTCGACAATGTGCCTGGTGTTGATTAGCTTGGAAAATGGAAGTGACGCAGTGTTGATTTTGTCTGGATCGTTGAATAGTATGGAAATGGTGAAGAAACAGATTTAAACGATGTAAGGGGGTGTATGTTATGGTGTGGGTGGTGACTGGATGAATAACGATCACATGGGATGGCATTGATTGGAAAACAAGTAGATGAGTGTGACATGTGTTATCACATTTATTTGCAAAGGAGGGGTGTTTTTCTAAGAAGTTGGCCCCTTGGCGAAGTGATTAAAGAAAGTGGGAAAAAACCCACATTTTGGCTTATATCCTAAGTCGAAGGAGTGATGAGACGTTTTGGCGCGACATGATAAGGCACATGCAGATATGGGTGGTCGGGAGATGAGTGCCCCATATCAATGGTCGATGGACATATCGGGGCCTCAACATGCACACATGATAAAAAAGGTAGGGCGGGCTGGGAAAAACAATCGTGGTTTGTGAAGGCGCTACGTGTCGGCCAAAGACACACATTGGGCCCAAAAGCGGGGAGATTCTAAACCACTTTTCGTAGCCCCGATATTCACATGTGCACATAGTGTCTTATCCCGGGCCAACAAGTGGCCACCCCTCATCACTTGTGCTCCTTCCATATATCTTCCACTCACTGTCCCATCGATACCTTTCCCTTTCTCATCCCCATCACCTGTGCCACCTCGCTCTACATCGCCTCCATCCCATTACACCTCATCTTCCACTTGTGTGACCGCACACTATCTTCAGTCTCCTCGTCCATCCACAACTGACCACCTGGCCATATCCCATCCACTACTCCATACTGAGTGTGCCCATCACTTTGTCAATGACCACGTCTGTCGTCAGGCTTCCCCATAAGAATCCATCTCAGATCCAGACGGCGAATGTTGAGGTTGCCATGTCCTGCAGAGGCAGTATTGACTTGGGTCTTCCGAATTCCAATGAAGCAGTTATTGAGATTGGTGGGGGACGGTTGAACATCGTTTCCACCATAAATGGAAAACCCATAAAAGACTTTAAGCAGGTCAACTCGGCTGCAGATCCTTCCTGAAACACAATTGCATCTGACAGGGCCCTTTTTTGATAGGAAACGGCTTGTGTAGTCTACCAGAAAGCGTGCAGACACAAAGCCTTAAAAGAAAAGTCTCAAGCACATCTCTGGGTTTTGGATCTTGGTATATAGGAGTCATTTTCATATTTTGTAAGCATCGATGGTTGATATAGGATCTCGTATTGTAAAGTTTTAAGGAGGCTTCTGGTTCTCTGGTTATGCACATGTATTTAAGACTTCTTGTTTAATGAAAGTCAACTTCTTTCCATCTCTCTGTAAACACTGTGTTAAGAAACTCGAAATTGGAGGATCCAGTCGAGGATTGTGATTTTGTTATGATTAAGGTTTGATAACTATAATATTCTCACCATTTTTAACTATTTTCTCATGTTAGCTTTCCCCTCTTATACTGAGTAGCTCAGAATTGGAGGATCCAGTCAAGCTGTTACAATAGCATTATGATGAAGGTTTGATCATCATGTTGTTGTAACTGTGTCATTTAGACATATCTTAGTGTCTGAAGATTTGGGTCCAAGAGGATCTCATTCTTGAATCTTTTCCTCCTTAGGCTGCTGGAAGACTGGATGTCCATAGCAATCCCTTACATCTCCTTACCAGTTATTCCCCCTACTCACCCTTTTACTACAACTTACTGACTAAAGTTAGATCAAGACCTCACTTACCTATGCATTGCATCATCCAGGATTTTGAGTTAAAATGATACAATCTCGAGACTGCATCCATTAGACCACCCTTTAAACTATTTACCTTGACATAAAAAATGATGGGTATTAGGCTTACCTCTGACTCAATCCATAGGTGATTTCTGGTGCTAACATTTATGGCGTTGTTGTTGGGGACGAATTGAATATTTTCCTTAGGATTGAACGACAAAGCTTACTAGTTCTGAAGGTGCATCAGAACTTGGTACCTTAAGATTGCAACTGTGCACCTGGAGACTCCACTGTGATGAATTCATTGTTTCAGTTGTGGATTCCAGAGGAAGACACACGAGGTCTACTCCACAACTGCCCCTAGAAACACCTAAAGTGGACCCAGAGAAAATTATCAGAAAGGGAAAATCCCTCCAAGAATATATTTCTTCTGTTGAACCAGGTATTTCTGATGATTTTCAATCTCCTCCTGTAAGAACTCCAATTTCTAATTCTCATTCTACTGTTATACCTTTTGTTGGATTTTCCCAAACTTTAAATTTTGGGAGTGTTCCTATTGAGTTTCCTCCTCCTGGTTTTGGACTGGAGAGATAAAGCCTTGTCACTCCTATTTCCCTTGAAGTAGTGCCTTGGTCCAGACCCCAGACCTCAAAAGATTTTCCCACTCCAGGTTTTACCACCTCTCATCCTATTGCTTCTGTTGTTTCTCTAGAGAGGGAAACCTCTGCTCCCTCAAGCCCTAAATCCTTTTCTCCAAATCCTCTACTGATTCCTTTTCATCCAGGAGGCTCAGTTCCAGTATCCCCTGTTCTAACACCTTCACCTCCTCATTCTCCTCCACCTGTTATCCCTATGGCATGTGTTAATCCCCATAGAAATAGAATGGATGCCATAGTGGCTGCAAGATATGCCCCTCTAGTCTTACCTCAGCCTATGAATGCTCTCCCTGCTGGATATTACTTGAAATATATGCCACAGTTCACTAGAGAAGAGGATATAACTGTTGAAGAGCACCTTGTTGCCTTCTACAGTTATGCAAACAATCTAAATATTGAAAATGAATATATCTGGATGAGATTCTTTGTCCAAATCCTTGATGGCGAGGCTAGGAAATGGTTTAGGGGTTCGACCCCTGGATCTATTGATGGAATTGAAGCTCTAGATGATGTTTTATTGAGACAATGGGGGGACAAAAAAGACTTTATATATTACATCACAGAGTTTGGGTCCCTGAAGAGGAAAGAGGGAGAATCTGTCTCTGACTTCTCTAAAAGATTCAACAAAATGTACAATAAGATCCCTATTGAGATAAAGCCTACAAAATCTTCTTCTAAAATCACCTATGCTAGTGCTTTTGACCCTGATTTCTGCCTCCTTCTTAGAGAAAGAAGAGCTACTTCCTCGGCTCATATGCAATATCCAGCCCTAGAAGTAGAATCCAATGTGTTGGTAGCTAACTGACTCAGGAATAAGGCTGATAGAGACATACCAAGGAAAAAATATGAAGCCTCCACCTTTAGTTCCTTTGTTTCCCCCCCTCAAATGGATGAAGTAACCAAGTTGCTAAAACAATTTCAACTAGGATGGAAAGGTTGGAAGTATAGGGTAAACTGACATACAAAAACCCTCAAAATGTTGATAACAGAGGCAACTTCAGAAGGCAAATTAACAATGCCCCTCATATGATGCAAAGAGAATAGAGGAATAGAGATAGGTATGATCAGAAAATTCAAACCCCTCTCCAAAATAAACTCGTGACCAATGAGGAAGGGGAGGAAGAAGAGCTCGAACCTGAAATCCATTGTCTTGAAGACACATCCCCATTTCCCCATATGACTCAAGCATCATACAAGGAGTCCCTCATGGACAACCAAATAAATGAGTTGAGTAAAGGGGAGAAGGCCAATAATAGTCCCCATAAATATAACCTCAGGTCAAGGAAGAAAGAAGAGAAGTTTGATGTCCCTGAGTAGCCTCCCAGAGTAGTTAATATTGCCAAAGACACAACGAGTAGAAGCAAAGAAAAGAAATCTCAAGCCCCTTCATCAGTAGATAAAAATCATGTCCCAAAAGTGAAGGAAATCCTGAAACCTCCCTCCTCTTTCAACTTTGACCTTGAAATTCAAAAAATTAGAATCCTTGTACCCCTCTCAGAGTTGGTCAAGCATGAAGATTTTAAAAGAAGCCTCTCTAAAATGTTGATGCCTCCAATCGTCCTACGGACTCAATAAATATCCAATATGAGAAGCCAGCGGTCATTCTAGGTCCTATGGTAGAAGATAGAGATGATTCATCCCCTCCCTTATATACATCCCTGAATATGCATGATAAGGTGTTGCATAACTGCTTGATGGACTCAGGGGCATCTCATAATCTCATGCCCAAAACTGGCATGGATTAAATGGGGCTAGAAGTCACAAAGGCCTATCATGATCTATATTATTTTGATTCAAGGAGGGTGTAATTCCTTGGGGTCATCAAAGATCTAGTTGTGACCCTGTTTCAGTTTCCCATGAAAAGTGTGGTCATGGATATTGTGGTGGATGATGTTCCTCCCAATTTTGGCATGCTCTTGTCAAGATATTGGATTAAAAGGCTTGGGGTAACCTTGCAAATGAACCTCACACATGTTACCATTC
>SNQJ01S0042107.1:44186-73465 GCA_010110895.2 Picea sitchensis
CCTGAACAGGAGCTCAAAGAAAGACAACTATCCCTTGCCCAACATGAAACACATATTGCAGAGGGTAACTGGTGCATCTAGGATATCCATGATTTATGGTTTTTATGGCTATAATCATATATCAGTCATGCCTGAGGACAGAGAAAAAACAACCTTCACCACTCCTTGGGGCACATTCATGTATGCCAAAATTCCTTTTGGATTAATGAATGCAAGAGCAACATTTCAGCGAGCCATGGACATAGCCTTCATTGGGGAGAAAGATCAGTTTGTGGTGATCTATCTGGATGACATCACAGTCTTCTCCGGGTCTGATAAAGAGCATTGTTGTCACTTGAGGAAAGTTTTCTTGAAATTTCGGAGGTTTGGCCTTTCCTTAAATCCCAAGAAATATTTGTTTTCTATGAAGGAGGGGAAGATGTTAGGCCATATAGTATCAGCAGAGGGAGTGAGAATTGATCCCAGCAGGGTAGAGCCAATTCAGACCCTATCACTTCCCAGGTCTAGAAAGGAAGTCCAGGCTTTTTTAGGGAAGATTAACTTTCTGAGGAGGTTCATCTCAAATTTTTCTGAGTTGGTGAAACACATCACAACCATGCTCAGAAAGGGAAACGAAGTAAAATGGACTGTTGAACCCAGGGAATCTTTTGTCCAAATAAAAAAGTCATTGACTGAGGCACCTGTGCTGATCAGTCCTGATTATTCCAAGGATTTCCTAGTTTCTTCTTTTTCTTCTTTTGATACAGTAGCAGCGGTCTTATTGCAGAAAAATGAGGGAGGGCAAGAGCAACCCATTTCCTTCTTCAGTAAGGCATTAAGAGATGTAGAAATCAGGTATGAGATCATGGAGAAATAGGCCTATGCCTTGGTGAAATCTCTCAAAGCTTTCAGATTCTATGTCTTGCACTCAAGAGTGACTGCATATGTTCCTTCAGCCTCTGTGAAATACATCCTTATACAGCCTGACATAGATGGGAGAAGAGTTAAATGGATTGCCAAGATCCTTGAAATTGACCTAGAGATAAAGCCCACCAAGTTGGTTAAAGGGCAGGGCTTAGCCAAGCTACTGGCTGAATCCAATTGCAAGGCCTTGGGGGTTAGCTTCATCAATGCTTGCTCAAAAAATCAGCAAGCTGATTCATCCAGCAAAAGCTCTCAGGGTGGCTTATCACTAGAAGAATGCACCTGGTACCGAGACATTTTGTACTTTCTGCAAGGGTTGAAGCCTCCTAATGGAATGGGAAAAATCAAGGCAAGATATTTATAGCTCAAGGCAGTTAGATATTTCCTTATTGACCAAGTCTTGTACTAGAGAGACCCTCTAGGGGTGTTTCTGAGGTGTCTGAACCCACAGTAAGCCCATAAAGTTATGTTTGATTTCCATAGTGGCCTTTGTGGAGGGCATCATTTCTGGAAGACCACAACTCACAAAATTCTCAGGGCTAGGTAATACTGGCCCACCTTATTCACTGATGTCTGCAGAGAATTCAGAGCTTGCATCAAATGCCAAAGTTTCTTAGGAAAGAAGCAGCTCAAATCTCAGCCACTAAAGCCTGTAGTAGCTTCTGCACCCTTTCAACAATGGGGGTTGGACTTCATTGGAGAAATTCATCCTCCTTCAAGTGGCCAGCACAGATGGATCCTGACTGCAATAGACTATTTCACCAAGTGGATAGAAGCTGCCCCCACCAGGAGTGCTTCACACAAGGTAATTATCAACTTCTTGGAGGATATCATAGCCAGATTTGGTTGTCCCAGTAGAATTTTCACTAATAATGTTGCTTCTTTCAAGTCTGAGCCTCTGGTTAAGTTCTGTGAGCAGTTTGAGATTTCACTAATTCCTTCCACTCCCTATTATCCTCAAGGAAATGGACTGGCAGAATATTCCAATAAAAGTCTAATCAAACTCATTAAAAGATTATTGGAAGACAATAAGAGGGCCTAGGATTCAAAGCTCAAATTCTCTCTATGGGTCGATTGAGTGACAACAGAGAAGTCCCTGGGCACCTCACCTTTTCAACTTGTTTATGGGACAGAGGTTGTGTTTCCCACTCATCTCGTTTTACCTGTAGCAAAATTATTTCAAGATCATGAAGGAGAGACAGACCATATGGTCAGAAGAATTCATCAAGTGGTGGAAGTGCAACAGATCAAGGAGTAGGTAATGGACATAGCTCATAGTCATCAACAGAAGATTAAGCAGGCCTTTGATAGGAAGGTCAGGAAGGAGGAATTCGAGCTGGGAGATTTGGTGCTTAAATGGGATGCACCTAGGCAGGATAGGGGAAAACACAACAAGTTTGATGCCCTCTGGATAGGGTCCTTCAAAATCTCTGAAGTATTCTTAAATAACACGTACAGGTTGCAGGATTTGGAGGGTGAAGAAGTTTTTAATGGCCCAGTAAATGGGCATTTCCTGAAGAAATGTTTTGTTTGAACCTTAGACGACTCCTCTATTTTTGTAAATATTTTTTTTCTGTTTATTTTCGGCTTAATAAATGACTCCATATCCCAACAACAAGGCACTGAAACTGCAAGGAGTTCTTAGAGCATCGCAGGGATGACTCTATCCCCCATGAAGCCTAATGTTAGCACTAATTCTTGCAAGGGGGGTGTTTCTCTCTGATTTCAGGCCCTTGGTGTAAAACACGAAGAAATGAGTTTTAAAAACCCATCAAATGTGTTTTATTCAAAGGTCGCAGTCATGAGCGCCCAAGCGTAGCATGCATAAAATCTCTATTTTCGGGTTAAAAATCAAGCAGATGGGCATTTTTTTTCTTTTTAGCGGAAAAGATCCATCGATGGAGCAGATAAACGGTCATTGGGTAAGCCAGAGCCACGGAGTTTCATGAGGTTTAGTGCATGGGCTCATCCCTTAGGGCCAAAGTCGCGAAATGATCGTGGTCATCAGATCCAGTCGGGACACATGGCCCCTGATTAAATCTGGTCACCATCTCGGCTATCGCAACTTTGAAATATTAGGGTCGACTCCCTCCCATTCACGATACACGAGATGCGAAGGTGCCTTTGGGTGCGGGCCCACGATCATAGCACAGGGTCATATGGAAAGGCGGTTGGAGGAAGAGGAGCGAGAACTCCTAGTAGGAGAATCCCTTAAAGGATCAAGATTGTTAGTCTTGAAGGACACCTCGTGCCTGATTAAGTCTGGTCGCCATCTCGGCTATCGTGACTTTGAAATACAAGGGTCGACTCCCTCCCATCCACGATATGCGAGATGCGAAGGCGCCTTTGGGTGCGGGCCCATGGTCATAGAATAGGGTCGTATGGAGTGGGGACAAAGCAGATGAGGGGCACGGAGCCAATGTGTTCAAGGGAAAATGGATCGTGTCCGTGGATTTTGAAGCTAGATCTAACCGTCGATATGGAGGGTTGTTTCGCAATTTTAGTCACCAAGGATCCTGGACGCTAGAATGGTGGAATATCCTGAAAGGAGAAGTGTTGAATCACCTCTAGAGCGAGGCGCCAGGTCATGGCCATGGGTTACATTGAGGGTGGAGCCAAAATAAAAAGGAGGCTAGCCTCTGAGCCCTGGGAAGCAAGCGCGTGGTCATTCCTTGTGCTCAAAGTCTCAGCCACTCGTCATGGAGGAAGGCAATTAATGAAAATTGAGCAGGTATATGAAACCTCAGCTCAAGCCATGAATGTAAGGCATGGAGGTTCTGGCAGGCAGTTTGCCCAAGATAGTCATGTGTGCAGGTTTTCCTAAAAGAGCCATGCCGATATGATGTCCTCATCTGACCAGGGGATCACACACATGCTAAATTGGACTTTAATGTCTCAACTAACCTCATGCTGCCAAGGGGGGTGAATTTCTTTGAGTATATATGCTCAGTTTTTGTATTTTTGTATAGATGGATGGTAGAGCAGAGCTCTCGACTATGATGTTTTAATGAAGCACTGGTTTTCCTGGCCATGTATCTGCATATGAAATTTTCTTGTTCAATGTAAGGAATCTCTCTTTTTCATCTATTTTCGATCTCATACTAAAAGGGTTCATGATTGATTGATTCACATGAATCTTTGTGATTGTGTTATGATAAAGGATTTATTATAGCGTTGTTGTGTTCTTTTAGTGTTTCTGCTTTTGAATATAAGAGGTTATTTTGTTCAAATTTTTCTTCTACATGTTGTTGGAAGCTCGATGCCTACAACAGGCCTTCGCATTTCCTCACAGAAGTCTTCCTCCTACTCACCCTTATTACAACTTATTGTCTAAAGTTAAACCAAGACCTCATCTGCTTGTGCATGACTGGCCTAGTTTATGAGTTAGAATGATATTGTTATGATTTTACTTCCATTCATCACCCTTTATCAACAAATAGTGACATAAACTGATGGGCATCAGGCTTACTCCTACTGCAATCCAGGAGTGACTTCTGATGCCAACAGAAGTAACTCAGACGATCCAACCTGTATAGGATGAGGCTTACCAACTGTTCATAGAAATCAAAGGCCGAGGAGAAGAACTGGAACAAGTTGTCACTACAGGTGAATAACACCTCGAAGGACCTGTCAACGAAGTAGTCATACAATATTTCATTGAACAGGAGGTCGTAGAACAGAAACAAGTTGAAGAAGGTCGAACCAAGCTCAAGGATTTTGAAGCAAGATTAGTCAGATCAGAGTGACTCAGGATGAGCCACAGGTGAGTGTTGGGGGCCTGTTGGCCCTTGACCAAGTTTTGAGGATTCTTGGTCATGTTTGACCTAATTTTGGGACTTTGATAGGCTGTCAAATGTGGAGTGCAAGACGAAGTGGATCTCATCCCCTTTTAGGGCCCTTTTTGGGATTTGGGATTATGTAATAGGTATGGGAATGTCGGCCCATGGGTTCACCCATGCTTAGGCCTATTTTGTATGTATAAATATATGCTAGGTGATGTAGTGAGGATATAGATAAATGAATGGCTGAGTGATATATTTGGACCTGTGTGATCAAGAGTTGTAAGTGCTTTGGTGCATACTATGTGAGACTTGCAGAGGTAAGTGCAGGTCATTGTAAGAGACTGTGGAAGGATGTGTGCTTAGATCTACTCAGGGAAGGAGAATCTAGCGAGCTGTGCAAATCTCCTGTCCTCTACAGAGTAGGGTTATTGAGGCTCCGTGCATGTAACCTATTGAAGAATATAATAAATAAGATAAGAGTTGGTGGACGTAGCCCCAGGGTGGGGGTGAACCACGTACATGTTGTGTTGCTTTGCTTTCTGCAATGTGTTGATGTGCTTAGTGCTTTAATATAGATGAATGATCTTTCGATGCTTAGTGCTTAATAATATGGATGGATGCTAGATCCAACTTATATACAGGTACTTAGTGTTGAATCTGTTAAGATATGGTCTGTTTCATCATGCTAAGTGTTGTTAGATGCTATATCTGGTTGAATATTGCATTGTGATGTAATTAGGGTTTAACTGTGTTGTAACTAATAAATGAATATTGATAAATATAACTGTTGAGTGCTCTACTAATTGATTAGAATCACATATTTGTGTCCCAACTAAGGTTGTAGACACTGGAGTCCTACAACCTCCCCTACCTCTACCTCGAGTGAGACTTCATCTGCTTCGCAGGTGTTTCCGAAAGGGCTGGTAGTTAGGGTTTTTTTGGTGCGTTGTTGTAGAATTGAACCCTGGGTCTGCCTCTATGCCAACAACTGCAATAGATTACTTGACTCAATGGGATGAAGCACAATATGTCAAAGATGGTATCTCAGAGACTATTGTGTAGTTTCTATTTGAGAATGTTGTTACGAGGTTTGGATTTCCAAGAATCCTCATGAGTGATCAGGGGACCCATTTTTTGAATAAAATGATTGCTACTTTGACAAAATAATTTCATATTTATCACCAAAAGAGCACACCTTATCATCCTCAAGTGAACAAAATAGTGGAATAATTTAACAAGATCATAGAGCATGTGCTGACGAAGATATGTAATGTAAATTGAGATGACTTGGAGCTGATGATTCCTACAGTACTGTGGGAATATTGGACCACATGTAAGAAGTTGATAGGACATACACCATTCTGATTAGTATATGGATAGGAAGCAGTTATTCCCATGGAGTTCATTGTGCTGAGTCTACGCATTGTCACTCTAACAGAGCTCACAGATTCTGGTGTAGTAGAGAAAATACTATCAGAACTAGTAGAACTTGAGGAAGACCGCTTCATCACAGGATTTCATCAGTAGGTTCAGAAAGCATGCAAGAAGGAATGGCATGACATGCATATTAAACAAAAGAAGTTCTAGATGGGAGACCTATTTTTTTCTCTATGGCAATAAATTTTTGCAGCACCCTGGAAAATTCCAATGCACTGGTTGGGTCCGTATGTGATAATATTTGTGACAGAGGTATGTTTTTTTTCAGTTAGAGAAATTGAATGGGGAAATAATGGAAGGATTGGTCAATGGAATTCGGATGAAACTATATAGGGATATCTGTCCTTTTGTGCACTAGCTTGAGTGCGCAATACGTGTACTATTGTATTTGTATTATACATTAAAAAAAAAGAGGTTTGAAGAGATAATAGGATTGAAGTTTTGAATCATGCATTGTTTAAAGATATGAACAACAAAATGTCATGGAAATGAAGAAATAAAGAGGAAGGTGTGCATGGAGGAGAATTGAATTGTGTGCATGAACGAGAATTGAATTATGCATAGAAAGGAGAAGTGAATTGTAGATAAAAAGAGTTAGGGTAAAGACCTGTGAAGATGACGGGAAAAACATTAAAGAGAAAACATGACAGTGATATAATGGAAACATGTCGTCATAAATGAAAAGTTACGATGATATTTTGATAGGTTGGAAAATATAGACCATGATACACCGGAAAATATGAAATTAATGAAAAATCCAGAAAATAATTAAATGTGAACAAAATCAGATTGGACTGCAATTTTTGGTGCAAAGAGGAATGAAAAATATGGCAAGAAACTATAAAATAAGGCAAGGGGTGACGAGAAAGGATCATATTTGTTTGGACATTCAAAGAGGATAGAGGGTTGAGTGAGTGGCAGACAGAGCCAGATTCTAGAAATACATGGCACCACCAAAGGTAGGAGCATCCACATCGCAGATGAAAAAACCATGCACTGAGCAGGCATTAGTACCTATACAAGAAGAAACCCCAAGAGTAGAAGCGTTAGATCCAAGCCTGGAAAACTTTATAGGGGTATATGTGTCACCCAAGAACTCAACAACAAAGCTAGTTAGACTTCCCAAGGAGTCGAAGTATGACCTCGTTACACTGATGATTCCACCTGGGGTCAGTATTGAGGGAGACATGTTGGGAGCAATAGGAATTATGTGATTTTCATACCATGATATTGCAGATATGAATAAATTTCCATATTTAGCACCAAAACAATATCTACACACAAGACTCATCCCAAACTCACTTGTACTCATAGTCAAGCCAGAGGAGTGGCCAACAAGAATGCAATTAACATGCATACTAAACTTGTTGGAGATCACACACTTTGGCAGAAGCTCAGAAATCAACATCTGCATCAAGTTACAATTGAGTTGCGTCCACAGAGGTTTCCTTTGGTTGGATAGGCCAGTGTCAATCAACACCCATCTTATCATTCATATTACAATATTTTCGTCAGCAGGGGAAGACCCACTACCTTTCTTCATGGACAAGACTCAAGAGAAGTCATTATAAAAAATGATGAAGGAAAAATATGGTATGCATAGAGGAGCACGTGGATTGGGCATCATGAGAAATAACAACGATGCCATCATATTTGCGATGCTGGTGATGGATTTCAATTTACTTAGGAAATTTCATAGAGACTAGGTGCCAACACGAGTAATAGAAGCAACATAAAAGTGCATAGGAGTGCAAATGAACTGGGAAACATTTTTGGTGAACCAGTTTTTAACTGACAACAGGGAAGCGCAGGATAAACGTATGGAGTTCCACTATGCATGGTTATTGATTTTGATTGCATTGGTTTCTTGGAGGGAGTCGGAAGAAACTCAGTTCCTGAAAGGTATGTAGGAACCATGACTAGAAGTGAGGTATGTTTCTTTGTGGCATACCCTATACAAGAATAGGCAAATGGACAACAATGTCATTTTCTACATTTATAAGGAGACAATCTATTAGGGTATTGAGGAAACATCGTGCATCCTACCTTATACAATTTAAGCATACAAATAAATAATGCAATTCAAATAAGGGCCACACCACATGTACATCCAAGCAAAAAGGGATCCAGATAAGAAATGGTTGTTGACTAGCTACAAATTGAAAAAACAGGATGTCAGTCTGATTATAAATGACTTGGAAGCAGAGTGAAGAAAACCGATGCCAGAGATAGTGAAAAAGGAGACACAACACCAAGAGAAAGATCAAGAATAAGAATAATAACATGAAGAACAAGGGAATGGTGCAAGTGACACTTAGAAAACAACATCACACACTAGAAAGAAGAAAAAAGAGAATCCTAAGGAGTGATTAGCACATAAACACAAGAAGAGTAAATCGCAAAAGGAAGTATCTATATAGGCCTTAACTGAAGATGACTTTGAGAATATTTTACATCAGATGAAAGAAGTTACTCAAGAAAAAATTCAGCTAGTTGTGCAGAAATAGGAGGAAATGTACATGAATGTGCAGGCACGGATAGCTACACTGTGCCATATTTTGGAATCCACCAGGATGGTGCTAGTACGACTGACAGAGAGATAAAAAATACAATAGATTCATGATCGATGACATCTCAACCATCATCACCATGATTAGATCATCATATCGTGAAGATATCAGTAGAGGTCATAGATTTCCCCACGAAAAAAATGTAAGAGTGTGCACAAGCATTAAGTCATATTGACTTAGTATTGTCACAGTCACTATTGAACATGATACATATCTTGCAGACAAGTGTCACACAAGAGATCCAGTTGCACACATAATTGACTTATATAGATTTTTTCAAAGTGACCGAAGACAATAAATCACTACACATAGAGTATAGCAAACTCATGCTAGAACGAGATGAGGATGCGTGGAAAACAACAAGGTTGAAATAGGTAGTGTAGGAGGTATATAGAAATATCCCTAGAGGTAAAAATGGAAGTAGAAACTCCCTTGGAATATCAAGTGACAAATACAATAAAATCCATTTAGAGCTTCCGTGCAAAGATAGTCAATTTGGAAGATTGCACAATGTCGAGTACCCCACTAGAAGAAAGGGAGTGACCGAAGAAGACAACCATGATGACCATGGATAGTATTAGGATTTTGGATGAGGAATGCACAAATTTATAGAAGAGAGTACACAAGTGTGGACTCAATTGATGGAGGATGCGTAGTTACAAGAAATAAGACATAGGTTATATACTACGCAAGAGAAGGTGTCAAAGTTCAAAGAAATAATTATCACTCTGCCAACAACAGAACAAATGGTTATAATAGTTGAGAATAGGCATATGCACCATGAGATAAACTAGATAATATATAAACAACATACTCCCATATAGAATCTTGAGCCACTGCAAGAGGAATCATGTTGGGTGACAAAAGAACTTTCAGTTGCACAAGGCATGGTAAAGCAAGCAATGCAAGGTAGCACAAAGAAACTGAAGACCCCCATTATTGTGTAGATAGAAGAGAGTATTTTGGTGCAAGAAGCATAGCCAAAAAATAAGGTCACAATGATGAAAGAAAATTTTAAGATGTTTGTTGCAACATGGAAGGAAGTGTGATGGAAGGACTGAGTGGCTCGAGATGAGCCACACGTGATTGTTGGGGGCCTGTTGGGACATGACTGTGTTGGGACTCAGAAATGTTGTATTTTCATCCACCTTTCCCTTCATCAGTCTTCACATTTCATCGCCCCATTAACCTTTGATGATACCATTTTCATAATTAAATATAGGTTTAACCTTATTATTTTCCAAATCATTTATTTTAGTATTAAAAGGGAATTTGTGATTAAATATTAGAAAATTGACATGTTTTCATATATATCTCAAAAATGTGTGAGCTTTATCATGTGTAGGAATATGTGAAGGATTAATACAAAAAGAATTCTCAAATATCTCCTCCACCATTTCAAGGAGATAGTTTTTCAAATCCTAATCCAAGGAGAATATCATGGAGATTTGGTTGTCATATCTTATCCAAGATATATGAGAGATATGTGTGAGGATTTGAAGGGATTATATTTTGTAATAATGAGAAATTGGTTGAGAGAAAAGTGGATCTGTAATTATGAGATGCTTATCTTCTTTTCAAATCTCTCATGTATAAAAGAGAGTTCCCTCTCTTCATGAGAGGAGGAGAATTATTATGATGTATGATTGGTTCTTAAGAGAGAATTATTATGATGTAAGATAGGTTCTTGAAGAGAATTGTTATGATGTAGATTTGATTCATGAAAAAGACTCTTTTTGTAAACCTACTTGTTGGAGATTAATGCAAGATTGAATTCAGTGATTTTGTCTCTCTTATAAGTTAACATCTGGTGATCTAAACGCTTCCATTTGGCATCGACAAGGGCCACCAATCCAGCTTGGTAAGATTATTGTAAATTGTTAGTGTAGATTTTCATTTCATGTATTTGTTATTTTGATTTCATGTTATTTTGTTTATTTGAATTTGTTGCAAAGTGTGGTAATGCAGGAATAGTTGGATCTCCATATTTCACCATACATGAAATTTAATGGAGCATCCCACTTGTTAGTTTAGTTGCTCCAAGAGTGAGAATCAAAATTCATCTTTTCCTTTCATGAGCCATCAATGAACTAGTCCATCACCTGAGCAAGAGATTTTGCTTGTTTATGAGTTTTTCTTTTCATCTTTCGAATTGTGTGAAGATTGTTATTTTTAAAAGTGTGTTGGTTTCTAAATGGTTTTCTTATCTAAGCTATACTAAACAAACATAGGAACCTATCTATTATTGGCACATATAGTGCATTGACTCTACTGATTACGAAACCCGGTTGATAATTTATGTTTGGTAATATATTATGCATATAATTGCACCAACATACTGTGGGGACCAAGTTTGGGAACAATGCAGAAGAAAACCATGTGAATAGAGTGACAGGTCATCCAAGGATCAATGCACGAAAAATAATTAAAGAAACTTGGCACACTTTTGCACGTAGGGATCAACATGCACAAAAGAAGGAAGATTGTTGGAAATTGTTAGGCATTTTGGGTCCATCGATATGGGATAAGTCCCATTGTAATTGTATAAGTATTTAATGATTTTGGGATAGATGACGAGCGATAGAGAGATAGAGGGATATGGATATAGATAGTGAATAGGTGAATAAGAGAACGACAAGGGAATTTTGTATGAGACATAATGTATAAGCATAGTGTGCATAATTTGTAATGGATGTTCTGAATAATATAGTAAGAAGCAAGTTGTGGTGTACGTATCCCAACTTAGGTGAACCATGTTAATCATGGTTTCTATTTGTTATCATGTGTTTGATGTTTTATTTATCGTGCGCATATGATATATGTTCTGTTACTATGAATATGTTACATGTTACTATGTTTCTTTGCACATGATATAAGGAATCTTGAACAAATTCTAGGTAGAATGGTTATAAGGATGGCCTCCCATCCCTTCATCACTATGTAAATATAGTTCCTACAATTCCCATAGATATCTTAGGTGAGACTTCACCTGCTTGTGAGTGATGTCGAAACGGCCGATATCTGAGGGTTTTGTTGGAAAATTCACGTTGAACCCTTAGTATGCCCACTGCACACCAATAGTTTTCATCTCATTGTCTCTTGTATTTACTTTTCTACACTTATATTTCTTTGAGTATTATTCATGTTATGTTGTTTCTATTGGTTAAGTACACTAGAACTATTAATCTTGATTTATGGGTACAATCTTAGTCATTTATGACGATAGAGGGAACTTTGCACAATTGATAGATACAACCACCACAAATCCTCACAGGCCATTGGTATTCTCATTGCGTAGGTAATATGGACCATTCGTGAATTTTTAGCAATTTTAACCCTTGCTACTTCTTGTCTCTAGGGAAAATGTTAGGGGCTATATATCACCCATGGGCTAATTTTCCATGATTTTTCCAAAAACAAAATATTCACCAATTTCCATTTTTTCTAAAAGTGATTCACCCAAGAATAAAATTATTTTACCTTAAAAATAGCCCAAATTTTGTGGAAAATATATATAATCCTTAGAAATTTGAATATTTTTACAAAAATATCACCAAACATTTTACAGTTTGCATATTAAGGACTAGTAATTTTTGCCAAGGTTTCTACATTCTGAGATAAATTTTCATCCTTAAAATGATCCATGCCTATATCCCATGGGTATTTCTTAGCTTTTGATTCATCTGCATGGGGAAATTCTTGGCCATCGATCCACTTTTTCTTCAAAAATACTCACTTTTCATCCATGACCTTCGACAATGGTTTTCTTTGGATTTATGTAGGAATTTCACCATTGATTCAAAGGAGTGCCACCAAGAATGGAAATATGAAGGCTCGATGATGTTTTATCATAGGTGTTTCGAGCACTTTGGACATGGAGAATATTGTAACTATAATTTCCCCTTCCAATTGATCATGACGAAGGTTGACTTAGTAGCTTATACGACTCTCGTAGGCTATAGTCAATAGAAAAAGGGGAGCCATGAAGATTTATTTAGTTTCAATGGGTTAAAGGGTGATAAATTCTAAAGTGACATTAAATAAAGTAAAATACTATTTTTTAAGTGAAAATTGGAGGGAAAATAAAGAAGGGTTTGATTTGGTCAAAAAAGGGAAATATCTAGAAGGTTTAGAGGAAGAATAAATATAAGAGTAATCCTTCACTTTGATATTATGATTTGATCTCTCATTTTGGAGTGCTCTCAGAGCCATTGTTTCGTTGTGGTTTAGAAAAACCCTTCCACTATTGTAGTTTAGTTTCGGTGGTGCAATACCAACCCTAGCTAGACAAGAGGGGATTCCATCTAGGATTTCCATTGGAGCTTCAATTTGGGGTTTGTATTTAGTTAGAGGTATAATAAGTGCGCAAGAAGTTTGCAAGTATTTTCTAGAAGAGGTTGAGCCCATATTTTTGGAAGGTATTGGGAGGGTTTCGTAGAGACCATGGTTAAAAGATTCCCTATTGGTTAAGTATAGGGGGACCCACGAAGCCCCACTAGACATACGGATTTGTCCCACGAGGATATTTGTGATCATGAGTTGCAATGGGCCATTTAGATCATATAAGTGAGTATTATAGGAGGAATCAGAGGGTCGTTTGCAGAGCAGATAATGCTAGAGCATATTGTTGTAAGTCTAGGAGAGCCTTGAAGAAGTTGACATCCTTTATTGGAATCATTATAGGTTTTCTATTTGAATTATTTTCTATTATTGGACATTGCAGTTTCCTTATAGCCATTAGACCTGTGTGTTTAAGAGTATTTTATAGTTGTTATTACAACCATTAGAGATATTTATATTATTGTTTCAAAACACAATAAGATGCCATGGTTATATTCTCTATTTTATATGTAATGGATGCATGATACATGTTGGACAATATTCCTATCCTTGAAACATATGAAAATTGTTTGTAAGAATTTAGCGACAACATTAATGCAAATATTTTGGAAAATTTACACAAATAAAAACTGCAATTTTTGGATAGTAAACATAGCATTCCACCCTATCCTAGTTGGGGATATTACAATGGTGTTAGAGTTGGTTATCTTTCCAAGTTGTGATTTCGTAAGGCATTAATGCGAAGGAATACTAGAGGATGAGGGGAACAACCTACCCTAGGATCAGAGTCATTAGAAGAAGTGGAAGTAGAAGGATTTGTGGGGGATCATCCTAAAGATAGGACCTTACAACTATTAGAAACCATAGCCAATGGGAAACAACAATTAACACAACTTATGAAACATTTTTTTACCAACAACCAAGTGAATCAAAACCATGGAGGTCTCAATGGGAACCATGTAAAGGGAAACCATAGAGGTGGTAGTATTCCTATATGGATTAATACCTATGTTCCAGCATAGAGTGTCTTCTAGGCAGGTAGCATAAAGGTACCCCGACCATTATTACCACCATTCCTTGAGGAGAATCCTAAAGGAGCACAAGAGTGGTAGGGGTCGACTGATGGAATCAAATCCTACTTTAGGGAGTATCATTTGCTAGAAGGAGCCCAGGAAGCGATGTCTTACAACGACTACTGCAACCTCAATATGAGGAACAAGCCTAGGATGGTCCTGAATCAACATAATTTCGATCTTCTACACAAATTGGGGAACATTACTATCTCATATTTTAGTGGGTCTGACAGGTGCACAACATGAGAATGGGTACATAAGTTGGACACTTATTTCTATCTTAACTCGATGACAGAGGTAGAGGAAATCAAGTTTTCCACCCTACACTTCGATAGAGTGGCTCATGAGTAGTGGTACTATGGGTTAGTAACATTGGGTAATTCCAACATAAGATCATATGAGGAGTTCACTCAGAGGTTGATGGATAGGTTTGATAGGAAGGATCATGAGATCCACTTTAGGGAGCTAGTACAGTTGAGGCAGACATGTAAACTAGAGGCCTATGTCATAGACTTCCAATGGATGGAAGTCATGGTGACTAATGTTTTTTAGCAGAGACTGGTGATGTTATTCACGAAGGGAGTGGTTGATATATTAAGAGGTTGGGTGAAGGATTTCAAGCCAAACACACTACATGAAGTTATCATGAAGACCTAGGATATGGTAGACATAGTCCCCAAGAAGAAAAAAAAAATATATATATATATCACATAGAAAGGTTAGGTATTGAAGCCTCCCAGAAGACAAGGACAGGGAATGACAGGTTGGATGAGGAAACTCAGAGAGAATTAAGGAGGAAGAATATTTACTACGGTTGCAAAGATTCATGGGAACCGGGTTATCTATGTATGGGGAAAGGTCAAATCCATTATATTGAGGTGGTTTCCAATGAGGAGGATGATGGTGATGACAAGGTCATTGGACAGAACAGTGGTGAGCCATCACACCTCGATGCTACAGAGAAAGAGCCATTGCAGGATAGCACCAAGGGAGTGACAATTTCTACACTTTAAGGAGTTCCCAAATATTACACCTTCAAGGTCAGAGGCATTTTGTAGGGACAGAGGGTTACAACACTGATTTATGGTGGGGCCACCCACAACTTCATTGATGTTACACTGGTCACCAGGAGACAAATCCCTACAGAGCACTTCGAGGGATTCAGTGTGGTAGTAGTGGATGGGTACAATGTGACATGTACTCAGTGGATCATGGGATTGGAAGTAACATTAATGGTAAACTATACTTTGATCGATGAATTTATGTCATAGATTTGGAGGATACTCATGTGGTGATAGGAGGTCATTGGTTGTACTCTTCGGGAGATATTCACATGAATTATTAGGACATGAGGATGGAATTCCAGGATAAGGGTGGAAAGTGATTCATTCTAATAGGTATGTCAATAGGTTCTCCCATGATCATTTCTAACCAATGCATGGAGGACCTTTTTAAGACACGGGGACGTGGCTTGTGTAGCAGAGTGCCTGAACACCATGGAAAATCCATCACGATACCACCAACACTACCAAATAGACATTAAGAATTTATTAGAAATCATGACAAATTTTTTGGACCATTACCAACAGAGAAACCTCCTAACAGGGGATTTGAGCATGTCATCGAGCTAGAAGTGGGGTTGAAGACCATGATCACAATGTCCTATAGGTATTCGAAGAAGTTCAAGGATTAAATAGAGAAGGTCATAAAGGAGTTGATGGAGATGGGGCACATCAATCCTAGTTCTAGTATTTTCACTTCTTCCATGGTAATGGTAAAGAAAAAGGATGGCACGATGAGGATGTGCATTGAATACATGGATTAATGATTAATCCAATACCCAATACCTAGGATTAATGATTTGATAGATGATTTGCATGGGGTGGTATACTTCTTGAATATTGATCTTCGATCAAGGTACCATCAGATTCGAATTAGAGAGGACATTCACTAGAAAAACTTCATATGTCACTATGGGAACTACGTTTTTCTATTCATGCCCTTCGGGCTAACTAAGGCACCAGCTACTTTCCAATCAAGTATGAACGACATCTTCAACAAGAAATTGAGGAAATTCTTACTAGTGTTCTTTGACGATCTTCTGATCTACAACAATACTTGGGAGGAACATCTAAAGCATGTGGACAATATCCTCACCATTATAGAGGAGTAGTCTCCTTTTTCCAAGGAGGAAAAATGCGAGTTTGGGTTGGAAAAGATCCTTTATCTGGGGAACGTGATTGGTGTTGAGGGAGTAAAGGTGCATCAGGAGAAGATACATATGATCCTAGATTTTCCCACCCCCATATCACGCACATATCTACGAGGATTCTTCGGGATATCCAACTATTACGAGTGCTTTGTGAAAGCATTTTCACAATTGGCTATCTATTGAAATACCTCACCAAGAAAGGGGTGTTTCGATGGTCGAAATATACACAAGTAGCATTCAACAGGATGAAGAAGGTGATGAGCACCTGCCCAATATTAGCACTACTAGATTTCACACAGACCTTTGTCCTGGAGTGCAATGCATCTGGTGAAGGGATAAGAGCGATATTGATGTAGAAATGACACTCGATATATTTCAAGATTAGAAAGCTAAGGGAGCCAAAGAATCTCTATATAATCTATTATAAGGAGATGTTGGCCACCATGCATGAATTGGAAAAATTCAGACAGTACCTGGTGGGAGGACTCTTTGTGGTTAGGAATGACCACAACAACTTGAGATATTTCTAGAGCAGCAGGACTTGAATGAGAGGCAACAAAAATGGGTGAGTACGGTGTAGGATTATGATTTTTACATTGATTATGTAAAGGGGAAGAAGAACAAAGTTTTTGATTCCTTATCCAAGAGACCTGCAACCTTCTCCATGGTAGAGATCTCAATAGACTGGAAACCCATCCTCTTAGTGGAATACTCCAAGAACACCTTCACATGTGAGATGATGGAGGAAATTATTCAAGATAATAGGTACAGGGTAGTGGATGGCATCATATACTACAAATACATGATCTATATTTTCCCAGAGTCCACACTCAAGGATAATATTTTGAGGGAAACACATGATGCACCACAGGCAAGGAATCCAAAGTATCTAAAGAACTACATGCAAGTGAGGGAGAGATTCTCCTAGAAGGGTCTCAAGGAGGATGTATTGTGGAATGTGAGGGAGTGCATGGCTTGCCAATAAAACAAGTTAGAGCTTACACATCACACAAGACTGCTTCATCCATTACTAATTCCAAAGCATAAGTGGGATAACATTTCCACGGACTTCATTACAGGGTTGTCAAAGGTGCAAAGAAGTGATTGTATCTACGTGATAGTAGACAGGTTGACCAAATATGTGCACTTATTTGGAATTCTTTTAGAGTAGAGTGCATCTTGGGTAGCAGACATATTCTTCAGGGAGGTTTTCATACTACATGGTTTTCCGAGGAACATAGTTAGTGATCGGGATGGCAGGTTTTTCATTGCATTTTGGCAGGAGTTGTTTAGGTTATCTAGGATGGAGTTGAAACCTAGTACCATATATCACCCACAGACAGACAGACAAACTAAGATGGTAAATAAGTGGATTTAGGGGTACCCAAGGAACTATGTGTTAGGGCAGCAGAGGGAAGGGATAAAGTGGTTTCATCTTGGGGAGCATTTCTACAACACCATTCATCACATTTCCATTGGTATGATCCCATTTAGGGAATTGTATGGCTATGATTCCCCATCATTTGTGTAGTTGTCATTTGAGGAGAGAAAATCCCCCAAGGCCAAATTTTGGTTTCAAGAAATCCATGACATCTTGAGAGTCCTGAAGGAGAATTTTTAAGCTGCTCAGAATCAATAGAAGATGTATGCAGATAGGCACATGTAGAGCACATTTTTGAGATTGGGGACTTAGTTTTTCTTAGGTTGCATCCTTACAGATATTCATTGTTGAAGAAGAGTGGCACAAAGAAGTTGAATCCTCATTTTTATGGACCCTATAGAGTTATCAAGAGAGTGGAGGAGGTAGCATACGAGTTGGAGATACCTGAGGGCAGTAGGATCCACAACACCTTCCATGCATCCTTCCTCAAGAAGGAATTAGGACAACATGTTATCGCTTCAACAAATATTCCTCCACTAGATTAGGAAGGGAAGTTGGTTCTGACTCCTTAGAGGATTGTTGATGTCAGAAGGACTGTAATGTCCGCTTCCAATTGATCATGAAGAAGGATGACTTAGTATCATATACAATTCCCGTAGGCGATAGTCAATAGAAAAAGGGGAGTCACAAAGATTTATTTAGTGTCAATGGGTTAAAGGGTGAAAAATTATAAAGTGACATTAAATAAAATAAAATAAAATTGTTTAAGTGAAAATTGGAGGGAAAATAAGGAAGGGTTTGATTTGGTCAAAAAAGGGAAAGATCTAGAAGGTTCAAAGGAAGAATAAATAGAAGAGTAATCCGTCACTTCGATATTATGATTTGATCTCTCATTTTGGAGTGCTCTTGGAGCTATTGTTTCATTGGGGTTTAGAAAAACCATTACACTACTGCAGTTTAGTTTCAGTGGTGCAATACCCATCATATCTAGACAATAGGGGAGTCCATCTAGGATTTTCATTGGAGCTTTAGTTTGGGGTTTGTATTTAGTTGGATTTATACCGAGTGCGTAGGAATTTTGTGAGGATTTTCTAGAAGAGTTCAAGCCCATATTTTTGGCAGGTATCAGGAGGGTTTCAGAGAAACCTTGGTTAAAGGAATCCCCATAGGTTGAGTATAGTGGGACCCACAAGGCCCCACTAGACGTAGGGCTTTGTCCTGTGAGGACCTCTATGATCGGGAGTTGCATCAGGCCTTTTGGATCAGATTTGTGAGGGTTATAGGAGGAATCGAATGGTAATTTGTAGAGAATACAATGTTGGAGTAGATCATTGTAAGGCTAGGATAGCCTTGAAGCAGTTGACACCCTTTATTGGCATCATTCCAGGATTTCTATTTGAATTGTTTTATGTTAGTGGACATTGCAGCTGCCTTGCAACCATTAGACCTGTGTGTTTAGGAGTATTTTGCAGTTGTTATTAAATCCATTAGAGATATTTGTATTTTTGTTTCAACCCATAATAATATGTCATGGTTATATTCTCTATGTTTTATGTAATGGATGCATGCAACATGTTTGACAATATTCTTATCCTTGAAACATATGAAAAGTGTTTGTAAGAGTTAGCAGCAGCATTAATGCAAAGTGTTTGACAAATTTACACAAACAAAAACTACAATTTTTGGACAGTAAACATAATATTCCACCATATCCTAGTTGGTGACATTACATAGACTTGTGATGGGAAGGGAAAAGGAATCCCTTCTACAAATTTTGAATAAGAAGCCTAAAGGTAGAGAAAACTAGGCAATGAGTCTTTTCAACTAACAATATAACATTCTTTTCTTTTTGTAAACGGAATTATTTTATTTATTTTATCTAAATATATTTAGAAATATAAATTTGTTTACATTCCAATATGCAACCTGAAGACCTTGCAACATACTATGGTTCATATAAGGATATCTAATCACATGCAAGAAAAAATTTCATTGTTGGAGTCAAAAATTTATTACCCTATGACCTAAGAAAATAAGTATTTCTAATTTTCATTATAACCTAAGAAAATAAGTATTTCTAATTTTCACTATGACCTAAGAAAATAAGTATTTCTAATTTTTACCATTGACCATATACCATATATTAAATATGTCGATAAAAATTGTATGTTCTACTTTGTGAAGAGTTATTGTTCAAAAGTCTAAGTTACCATGGATGCATTTATGTTTTCAATGGACTAAAATTCCATTTATCTAATTGTCCATTTGAATCATTACATTGGAAATCCTTAATTTCTCTAGAATTCATTCATGAAGCCAAAAAGGATTTGGAATGTGAAGAAAATTTAAAGAATAACTTGTTGATTTAACAATTGATGGGTGGGCAACTATCAACATAGAAACTGGTGGTGAAGAAAATAAAGAAAATAATGTTTCTTTCCGCAACTACCAAATGGATGGTGATTAGGGAAGTTAAACAAGGGAAATAATTGCAAAGTAGCTAGTCCCTGCCTAGTTAATATGTCAAGTCATTGAAATACGTATAATTTCATGTGTGGAGTCGTCAAAATACACATAGTGACTTGTGGTACGGGATTTGAGATGTTTTATTCACACATTACAGTTAACCCTGATTCCACAATATAACCTCAGTTTGAGGAGAGAATTATGCAATTTTTACCTTCATCAAACTTACATTACAATATAAACTTACATTACCATATAAATTAATACATTACACAATATTCCTACCTCAATTCCAACGTTGTTTATAAGCAAAGAAATAAAACAATGAGTGTTGTTTATAAGCAAAGAAAAAACTAGTCGAGACCATACTTTCAACAACAACTCTCAACCCAAATCTGCATACATTGGTGCAGAACAAGATCGACACTTCTATCAATTTCTCAATAGGAAAGGCAGTTTTTATGGTCTTTTCTTTAGCTAATCAAAATAATGGAGAACAAGATCGATACTTCTATCAATTTCTCAATAGGAAAGGCAATTTTTATGGTATTTTCTTTAGATAATCAAAATAATGGGAAGAACAATCAGTGTTTTTAATTTGAACTCTAATTAGAGTCATTTCGAATGGATGGAATTTTATTTGATATTAAGATATTAACACTAAGATATTAATATTGTATAATATAATTACAATAATGGAAAAGAGTAATCAATATTTTTCATTTTTCATTTAACATCTAATTATAATCATTTTGAATGGATAGAGTTTTATCCATGTTAACATTGTCCAATTTAATTACAATAATTTTCCAATAAAAATTCAAAATTACAACATTGCTAAATAATCCAAAATTCCAACATTGCTAAATAATCCAAAATTCCAACATTGCTAAAGATTGGCTAACTAAATTTGAATGACGATAAATCTGAAAATTTCAAAAGTCATCTTTATTATTCATGATTGTACATTTAACGCTTTGATACATTGATTTCATCCGACCGAATGCATACTGGCAATTTCAAAATACCTATTTTAGAGTGAGTTTCAGCCCAAAGTTTCAGAATGTCTAGTGCATTATATGTTTCGGGTTGGGTGGTATGAGCTAAATCATTGCACTTATCAGTGGAAGTGGTAGTATGTCAAGGTGGTGGTGGTATGCATAGAGACCAGAAATTCCAACAAAATTTATGACGAAGTAGACAATATTCCAACAGTCTAGTGTTGTTTATAAGCAAAGAAAAAACTAGTCGAGACCATAAATTTAAATTATATCCTCAATTTCCATGGGATATTGATTCTGGAAAATGGCTTAATCCTCCATTAATCCCACTTGCATTGAATTCCCAGAGCCATGGTTGTTGGAAGAGAGAGAGAGGGGTTCCAATTCTTAGACAAAACCAGAGAACAAAGACTGTTACCCCATCCTTACCATGACGTCATCCAGCTTCATGGTCATTCTTGGAGGCAGACTGGGCAGCAGTGGCACATGTGGCATGTTGAAGAGGCCCCTGGGGGGCTAACGTTTTTTTCCTGGATGTCAGAGCCATGGTTGTTGGAAGCGAGAGAGAGAGGGGTTCCAAATGCTTAGAGAAAACCAAAGAACGAAGACTGTTACACTCAACTTCTAGAGAATATGTATGTTGCTTTTCAAGAAGGATAAGATTCATGATGTTTGCATTATGCATGGCACTGGCCTATTCTAATTCTATGATTTTAGAGGAAATTAGCATTAGATACCTATTGTTTTCCCGAGTGGTCTCTTCATGCCTACAGACGATTCTATGAACCTATTTTAAATCTAAATTGTCCATGATTTTATTTAAAATTCCTTTCACAATGAAATTGGAGAGGAAGTTCCAGGCCGGACAAAACTAAAACAGAATTTCATATTTCCAATCTTTTGAAAAACTAAAAGGACCAAAAGATGTTTATTTTGAATATTCCAAACTAAGTCATAAACTACCAGAAGTAACATGCACCAAGAAGATGGACCGAGGGACCAAGGATTACCTGGCCAAACATAAATGATTTACTCGCATTGAAGACCAAATGTGACCAGAAGCCACCTCCCATGGACACCTCTACATAGTCTCACCAAGAGATACGATGTTCCCATACCAGAGTTCCTCGGAAACCACTAAATCATGATTAGGCTCACTCTTATATATCACATTACTCAAATTGTAGGTTGAATCAACCAAAGAGAAAATCGAAGTGAGTCATATGGTCAACAATATCCCATATTTTAAGAGTGGATGCATTCTTATGCATTGAATTAATGGAGCACAAGTAAATCGGGGTGAGAATCGACCTTGAGACCTCTTTTTACATATTTCCTTCCATTTACATGACACTTGCCAATCAGTCTACACCCCTGTGGGCAGTATTGAATGCATATTGATAAAGGTGTCATTTAATGTTTTCAAGGAACTGAGATAAGGATAAGAACCCCATTTTTTATTAGAGTACCAAGACCTAAGGATGAGGCCACCTAGGCCCAATGGTCTACTTCACCATTCAACTCCCTTTTATGTGATAAAACAAGGTCTTATCAAAAAGAGAGTGGATTCGTTTGATTCTATAGATGAGAGAGTTCAGTTTGTTCCCCTTGGGATATCATTATCCATCATTTCTTTAATAACCAACATAGAGTCTCCAAGAATTATCGAGATTTTGATACCTTATTCATTTGCAATGATGAGACCATGCCACAACAAGTAAGGCTTAGAAATATTATTTGAGACATTTCCAAGCCCCTAAGCATATTAGACAAACTTGTTTCCTTTAGGAAACAACATAGGATCGAGATACTCCCCCCTCACAACCCCTCCGACACACATGCCAACCTTGGTTTTTTCTTAGAAACACACACATGCCAACCTTGGTTTTTTCTTAGAAGCTCCATCAAGGAAAATTGTGTAGGAATGTTGTTGGGTCTTCCAAGACAAAAATTTTGAGGGATCTTTCCTAATAATTCATTGTGGAATTAAGACCATTTTATTTCTGGTGAAGGAGATGCCAATTTTATCCAACTTGAATTATGATAGCCAAGTTTCCTCCATACTATATAGATCTTGTACCTAGGTTTTTATTCTCAATCACAAGTGTTCATAGAGAAGGGAAATGGCCTTTAGAGAAGTTTGAGATGGATTGCACCTTTCATTATTGAAAATTATTTTGTTCTAGATAACCAAATTTTCTAGCAGAGGAATTTTGGTAGTGCTTCCCATACCCTTTTAAAAATTGGTTTATGCCAAAAACATTTCTCTATGCATATGACACCATTTTAAGAAATGTTCATCAAAATATCAAGGATGCCTAGTTTGGTGAATAATACCAACCAATGCATGTGAGCACACCTCATTTTCATAATTGCAATCAAGGAAAAAATATTGGATCGATTCCTCTATGTTGGCACACAACACACATTTGAGGGACCCACTATTCCATTTTTCTTTAAATTATTTGATGTGATCATTTTCCCATGTGCCAAGATGCAATACCCCAGTTTTGAGTCACCATATTGATAATGTATTTTGTTTATTTGATTAAATTTTGGAGTGCCCAAACAATTAAAAGAGGTTGAAGTGCCCACAAAATGTAATACTTTGATCATTATTAATAATAAAATACATCATTGGCTGCAAGATGGACAAGGACAAAAGTTATAGGGGGATATGATTCCACGAGAGAGGGGGCTAAAAGGGCGAAGTATTTGTATTATATTTTATTTACCCATCTTGTAATTTTAGAGAGAAAGTAGTAGTTACATGAGCTTCTTAGGGGAAATGCCATGTGGTTCTTTATTACATGTAATTTCGTAAACACCTCTTGTGGGTTGTTTGGGGTTTCTTCCTCGTTGTTTACTCGTTCACTTGTTAACTCTTCATTAATTTGTTGCTCATTCATTATTCCTCATCCGTTCTTGTTCTTCGTGGGCACATGAGGACGAATTGCTAGAGAAAGAATCCATTGTTTTGTTGGTTGTAGTAATTACTGGTGTATTCCATCCATGAATTGATGCTTACATGCTTGAGATGCATTGGCATGTGCTAAAATGTGTTCACAGCTGCAAATCCTAAGAGCCGCAACATGGAGATTCTTGACCAGATGCCTTGGAGCCCTAGAAAGAAGTGTACATCCTAAGGGACTGTGTGGTAGTGAAGGGGGTTCATTGTCTTTGGGTGGTGTGGGATGGAAAGAATAGTGTTGGTGTACTTTGGATTTATGTGTGTTGAGAAACCTATGAGAGCTTGAGTGTTAAATAGTTTGGGGACTTGAGTGTCGCTCTGGAACCACTCCTTGTGGATTCATAGCCTTGGCTCAGGGGTGACATGTTGTTGAGATTTGGAACAATGGTGTCTAAGGATGGGTAGAACGTCTTTGGTCTGCATCCAATTGGTGATTGATTTTATTAAAATATAAGTTCTCTCTGTCGTGTGTTTCTATGCTTGTATATTTATTTGCGTTGTGTATTAATTCTTATCTATGAGATTCATATTTATAATGTGCCTGCTTTTCGGTCATTTTTTGCATGGCATGTTTAAGAATTATTTAAGTATAGCATGAATCTTGATTATTGCATGTACGGTTATTGCATGTATTTCTTGCTTCTCTAGTAGTTAAATGCTATCATAAATGAAACTTAGATCTTGAGGTGAGACTTGTAGTAGTGTGACCTAGCCTGTTGGTGGTTGGGTATGTTACAAATTGATATCAAATCGTTTGTGAAGTGGACATTTTGAGGTAGAATGGCTCAACCCGATGGCTAGGTACATTACATATTGGTATCAAAGTTGTAGGTTATAGCACCAATCCTTAAGGGCCTGCTACAGGATTGAGACTTTCTTTGGAAATTGATTGCTTCGCTACAGGAAAGTAGAAGTTGTTTGCATGAGGAGTTTGTTGGAAATAGTTTGTGAATCGAAAAATATAGAGGAAGTAGAGAATACCCTTGTGTGTTGAGCAGTCTTTGTGTGCAAAGACTACTATGCATTATTGAATTTATGAAAGAGCTATGTGTGTTTACTCTGAATTAAGAATGGAGATAATGTGCATGAAATATATTCGAGGCTACACAATATTAAGGGGAGTGGAGTGACGGAAAGTTGGATGAATCTCATTACAAATATGAGAAGTGTCAAGATTGAAAAGAAGGTCATGGTTGCTCATACTGACATGAATGGAGAAATTATATATATATATATAAAGGAAAGCAAATACAAATGGTTTATAAATAAAAGGAAAAGATACATGGTTTAAATGAGAAGGGGCGAGTATGGAACCTCGCGCAAGGCATTAAATTTTGTTGTGAATAAATGAGCACAAACCTACAAACCCATGGTAGGATATTGACTATTAACTTAGTATGGGTAGTCGGTCAAATGGACAAGATCACAAGAATCAGGAAAATGTCGTAGACCCATGGCCCGCAATGATATTTTGAAAAATGATCGAGTACCAAGAATCAATTGGACAGAGATGTCTCAAGAAATAGATAAGTATAAAGAATGAATTGGTCGAATGAAGATGCCTTGTGTACCTGTGGTGAAATATCAAAAATCGACTAAGTATCAATAATAGGTCAGACAAACGAGGTCATGGATAAGAGAAGAATGGAGATGTCTCGCGGAGTGCGGTGAGATCTCAAAAATTGACTAAGTGTCAAGAATGAATCGGGATAATGGAGATTCCATAGAGCGTGGTTATATATGAGTGATTTTCTAAGTATGAGGAATCGATTGAACAACCTAAGAGGTTGCCACTTTTCATAGATCAGATGACCCAAAGGGTGAGAGATCTGATGACCCAAGAGTTCGCCACTTGTCATAGATCAAATGGATCAGAGGGTGAGATATTCGACAACTCATGATGTCTCATAGACCCATGGTGAAAAACTTAGAAAAGTTTCTAAGTATGGGTGAAAAGTGAGTGTCGAGGAACACGAAGGTGCATTCTAGAGGTCGTGGAAGTAAGAAAATACATGCCTTATACCCACAGAGAAATCCTTGGAAATGGGTCTAAGTATAGGTGCAAAATGAGTGCATTGGAATGCGAGAGTACATTTTGGAGGCCGCAGAGGTGTGAGAATATATGCCTTATACCATTGGTTAAACCATCAATATAAGATATCAATGATTGATGCTAATGAGAGATCTGATCCGACGGTTGTTGTGAGCTAAAGGTCAAGCTATGTGAAAATGGGATCAATGGTCTAGATTAATCCAAGGTCCAAAAAGGATGGTTGCCATGCATCAAGAATGTGTTGTGTATTGAGGTGGCTAGTAAGAAGAGGGATGATTGTGATCTAATTTGAATAAAACTAGACTCATGGTCAAGATTAAATCTGAAGCAATGATCGAACGGTCGTTGCGCGTTTTTAGCTATGTTGCATGTACTAATGGATATTCCTTTGTTGCCTTTGTCGTCAATAACTTTTTGTTCAAGAATCGGAATTGAGCAAGACAATAGTCATTGAAAATATGGTTAAGAGAAGAATAACTTGGAATTATTAGAATTGGGAGAACTATGATATAATTATTCATGAATTAAGCAGAAAAGGGACTTGTATCATTAATTGAAAATTTTCTATAATAAGCAAAATTCTAAAAAAAATGGTTTCTTGCAAATTTTGTATAATTAAGGGATATAAAAGTATCAGTTCAAGATAAGAATGTATATTTGGGACATGGAGAAAGGAGAGGGAGCCTTCAGTCATGAAAAAGAAGCCAAAGGTCAAAATATCAGTGTTGGTAATGCAGAGACATAATCAAATGGGAACATGAACATAGGGGAACAAGAAACATTAATAGAGACTATGATAATCTTGAGAATAGAAGTGCAAAGTTACAAAGAAAACAATAGTAAGATGATGAGAGAACAAAATAAAATAAATGCTCAAGTTATGCAAATATTAAATCAATTGCATAGGCAAGCAAATAATGGATCAGACTCCAGACATGAGGAATAAGGCATACATAATGAAATAAGAGATAACTACAGAAGAGTTGGTCATTCAATAAGTGCTAGAAAAATCCATAAACATCACTCACCTCCTTAATTAACAAGGGAATTGTATGCATTTTAAGACTCCATAAGCAGTCCATAAATGTCTCTTGTTAGGCACCAAAGAAGAAGGAATGAATTGGATAGTTTTCAAGGAGAACTAAGGAATCTTAAGCCACCATCCTTTGATGGTGAAAGAGAAAGGTAAGATGATGTTGAAGCATGTTTTTTTGGAATCGAGAATTATTTTCAGTTGCACAACTACTCATCTAACCTAGAAGCCATAATTTCCACATACCATTTGCATGGAAAAGTTGTTATGTGGTGGGATCGGCTTAAGAAAGTTGAACACATTAATGAGAGCAGGATCACTTGGAAGCAGTTTAAGAGATATTTTTAGGAGTATATTTTAGAGCACTTATATGACAAGAAAATGAAAGATTTATTTGAATTCCGGTTAGGAATCATGACTATGGGAGAATATGAAAAGAAGTTCTTGGAATTGTTGAAGCATACAGATTTTATCAAGGATGAGAAGGTGAATATACAAAGTTTTTTGAGTGGGTTGCCATCCTTCTATAAAGACAAGATTCAATATGATGAGACCATAACTTTGATAGAGACCATTAGGAAGGATAAGTACATGTATGAACAAGGAAATGGTAGAGAATCCTTACAAAAATCTTGGAAGGATATGAAGAAAGAGAAATTTGATCAGAGAAGGAAGGGATTCAAACCTCTTTTCAATAGAAATGGTCCTAATAAAAATCAGCAAGATCAGTCTATTATGGATGAGTCCAAGAGAGAATACTCCTTAGGAAAAAGGGGAAGATCACCAATCAAATGTTTGGGATGAAAAGAAGATCACATGTACAAGTATTTTCCTCATAAAGAAGACAAAATGAATACCATGCACAACATCCAAGAGGCTACAATAGTAGAAGACATGGGTAGAAGTATTCCAAGAATATAAGTATCCTTAGAAGATTGACAAGAAGAATACTGATCCAATATGATAGAAGTGGAAGGTAATATCATCAATCAACATATTGATATTTTAATTGATTCAGGAGCAATCAATTATTACATAGATCCTAAAATAGTGGACGAAAAGAAGAATCAATGAGATTGTTAAAGGTTGTCCAATAAATCTGAATGGAGTGAGTACTGATGTTGATATGAATATCATCCCATTAGGATATTGTGATATCCTAATTGGAATGGATTGGTTGGAACAATATAAAGATGTCCTATATTGTCATGACAAGACATTTACATGTCTTAATGAAGAAGGAAAATAGAGAACTATGAAAGGAATTCGAGGACCCATTTCTATAAGGGATATTTCAGCCTTATAGTTGAAGAGATGTTTCATGAAAGAATCTCGATTGTATGCAACTCATGTGGAGGATCCAAAAAAGGCCAAAGGTCCAAGACTTGAAGCTTAGTCAGTATTGTAAGAGTTTTAATATGTATTCCAAGAAATACCAGGATTTCCACCCAAAAGAGAGAGATATTTCTCTATTGATTTAGTACTAGGAGTTTCCCCAGTACAAAAAACTCACACAATGAGTACATCAGAATTAAAATAATTACAAATTCCACTAGAAGAATTGTTTAATAAAGGGTACATATGCCCAAGTGTTTCACCTTGGGGAGAACCATTACTCTTTGTCAAAAATAAGGATGGAACATTGAGACTATGTATCGACTTTAGACAACTTAATAAAGCCATTGTAAATAATAAATACCGTCTACCCATAATTGATGACCTCTTTGATCAGCTAAGAGGGGAAAATATATTTTCAAATATAGAATTGAGATCAAGATACAATCAGGTAGCTCCAAGATAGGGTTGAGGAAAAATGGTGCCTCGCCTCGCTAAGAAACCTGCCACAGAAAACCCTACTCCCAAGAAGGAGAAATATGGAGGGGCTAAGGCCAAGCAGACAATGATAAAGACAGATCCAACACCTACCATTTTTGTCGAAGATGAAGAGCTGAAGCAATCACCAGCTAAAACCAATGGAACGGAGGCGGTGCCTGACGCCGACATAGTCCTTATGGTGAGCCCAAACGAGAAGGCACGGAAAAAATATGCAGAGGAT
>SNQJ01S0042107.1:75603-95259 GCA_010110895.2 Picea sitchensis
AAAAGGAGGAAACAAATGACACAATCATGACCACAACCATACCCCTAGGGACTTAGAAGCGTCCTCATGAATCAGAAAATTCAGAAAACGACAAATAAGCACCCTCTGCTTCAGCAGCTCAAGATTATGGCATTTCCTCAGACAATCTGGCTTTGGTGGTGAAAGTTGTTGAGCCTATCAACTCCTCTGGTTGGATTTATGTTTGTAATAAAAAAGTAAGAAAGGGACCTTCACAATGATCCGACCCTTTCTCACTTTCTTGTTTTGTGGCTCTCTTTTAGTAGTTCTCTCTCTGGGGGGTCTTTCCCACCAGCTAATCGGTGTATCACTTTATACTTTCTACTGGATTGAATAGAAGGATTTTCATCTAATTTACAGAAAAAAAAAAAGATACCATCAGGTAAGAATCAAGGAAGAATACATTAGTAAGACAACCTTTAGAACCAGGTATGGACATTATGAATTTGTAGTGGTGCCATTTGGACTAACCAATACACTGGTTGTTTTTATGCCCTTAATGAATGGCATATTTAGAAATTATCTGGATAAGTTTTTCATTGTGTTCTTGGATGACATACTCATTTATTTGAAGTCAAAGGAAGAGCATGAACATCACTTGAGGTTAGTGTTGCAAGTTCTAAGGAAACATTAGTTGTATTCCAAGCTTAGTAAGTGTTCTTTTTACCAGGAGAAAAATCACTATTTGGGACACATTAATTGAGAAGAAGATATAGCAGTAGATCTAGAGAAGATTGAATCCATTAAGGGATGGAAAGGACCAAGAAATGTTTCAGAAGTCAGATCCTTTATGGGATTTTCCGGATACTATAGGAGATTTATAAAAGGATTCTCTAAAATTGTTCATCCCATCACTTATTTACAAAAGAATGGAATTAAATTTGAATGGATAGCAAAGTGTGAAGAGAATTTTAATTTGTTGAAAGAATTACTTACTATTGCACCTATTTTAAATATTTTTGACCCAAATGAGAATTTTTCATTATGTACATATGCATGCAAGGAAGGACTTGGTGGATTCCTCACTCAAAATGGATATGTCATTATTTATGAGTCCATAAACCTTAAAGAGAATGAGCAGAATTATTCCATACATGATTTGGTTCTTGTTTCGATAGTTCATGCATTGAATATGTGGAGGAATTATCTCATGAGAAAGAGATTCAAATTAAGAAAATACCATAGTGGTCTGAAATATCGTTTTTAGCAACCAACTTTGAATGCCAGGAAAACAAGATGGCTGGAATTTTTAAGTGAGTATGACTTTGATATCAAGCATATACAAGGAAAAGAAAATAAATTTATTGATGCACTAAGCAGAAGGATACATCTCATGCATGCTACAACCATTAGTATGCATCAATCATATTTGAAGAGTAGAATTTTGGATGTTGTTGTTGCATATCAGAATTACCCACAAGTAAAATAAATTTTACAGCGGGAAAATGTACAACATAAAATTAAAGAGTATGAGATCAAGGAATATGGATTACTTATGCATAAGATTAGAATTTATGTTCCTAGTTTTGGAGAACTTAGGAATTTGGTATGAAAATAAATGCATAATGTTCCATATGTCGGAAATCTAGACTGCCAGAAAAAAAATTGTAGTGATAAGAAGCCAATTATTTTGGCCTGGGATGAAGAAGGATGTTTTTTAATACATTCCCATATGCATGGAATGTTAGAGAGTGAAAGTTGAGCATGGATACCCAGTGGGTTCACTACAACCATTTTCAATTCTAGAGAATAAATCGGATGTGGTAACCTTTTATTTTATAACTAAGTTGCCCAAGACAAAAAGACGACATGATTCAATAATGGTAGTGGTTGAAAAATTGACAAAGGCTTCTCATTTTGTTCCCGTAAAGATGATTCATACAACAACTAATATTGCAAAAATTTACATGAGGGAAATTTCTAGGTTGCATGGGATACCTAAGGCAATTATCTTAGCCAAAGACACTAAGTTTACTTCAAATTTATGGAGGGTATTATTTAAAGGATTTGGTACAAATATTAACTTTAACACAATATACCATCCACAGTCAGATGGCCATACAAAGAGAGTCAATCGATTGATTGAAGACATGTTGAGAATGTATGTGATGGATAAGCTATCTAAGTGGGAATATTACTTGCATTTGATTGAGTTTGCCTATAATAATGGGTATCAAGATTCACTGAAGATGAGTCCATTTCAATCTTTGTATGGCAGAAAATGAAATACTCTAGTAAGTTGGGACAACCCAGCAGACAAAGTGGTACTTGGGCCAAAATTGCTCAAGGATATGGAAGACCAGATGGTTAAAATTAAGCCGAATACGAAAGAAACACAAGATAGGTAGAAGAGTTATGCAGATAAGAACATGAGAGCTACATAATTTAAAGTGGGAGAGCATGTGATTTTGAAAGTGAATCCCAAGAAGAGATCATTGAATTTGGGTAGCTATACAAAGTTAGCAGCCAAATTCTATGGTCCATTTGAGATATTGGACAGAATAGGTCAGGTTGCATACATTATTGCATTGTATGCATCCTTGAATGTGCATAATGTATTTCATGTATCTTTGTTGAAAAAGTATGTACATGATCCTAACCATGTCATTGGTTGGAATTTAATTCAGATGGAGCCAGAAGGAGAATTTCAGGTCCAGTCGGTGCGCATATTGGACAGAAAAGTCAAATGATCCATAATCAAGTCATAGAACTGGTAAAATTTTAGTGGACCTGGTATGGTCTTGGAGATGCTACTTGGGAGCATGAAGATTCCATGCAGACAGAGTACCCATGACTTTTTGAAGAATTTTGAAATTTTAATTTTTGTTTTATATATGCATTGAGGACATTGCCAAAATAAGGGGGAGGGGAATGTAATACCCAGGTTTTGAGTCCCCATATTGATAATGTATTTTTTTTATTTGATGAAAGGTCRAAGTTCCCAGACAATTAAAAGAGGTTGAAGTGCCTAGGAAAGGTAATACTTTGATCATTATTATTAATAAAATACATTGTTGGCTGCAAGATGGACAAGGACAAGAATTATAGGGATTTATGATTCCACGAGAGAGGGTGATAAAGGGGATACGTATTTATATTATATTTTATTTATCCATATTGTAATTTCATAGAGAAAGAAGTAGTTACGTGAGCTTCTTGGGGAAAATTCCATGTGGTTCTTTATTGCATGTAATTTCATAACACCTCTTGTGGGTTGTTTGGGGGTTCTTCCTCATGGTTCTTCCTCATGGTTCTTCCTCGTTGTTCACTCTTCATTCATTTTTTTCTCATCCATTATTCCTCATTCATGATTTTTATTGGTGGCGACATGGAGACAAATTACTAAACAAATAAGCCATTTTTTTCTACTTGTAGTAATTATTGTTGTATTACAGCCAGGAATTGGTTCCTTCATTCCTGAGATGCATTGGCATGTGATAAAAAAAATTCATAGCTATGAATTTTGAGAGTCTCAACATGGATATTATTGACCATATGCGTTGGATCTCTAGAAATAAGTGGGTAGCCTGAGGGACTACTTGGTAGTGAAGGGGGTTCATTGTATTTGGGTGGTGCGGGCTGGAGAAAAGAGTGTTGTGTACTTGGATTGATGTGTGTTTAGAAACCTATGAGAGATTGAGTATTAACTAGTTTTAGAAGTTGATTGTCTCTCTAGAACCCGTCCTTGTGGATTTATAGCCTTGGCTCGAGGGTGACATGTTGTTGAGACTTGGAACGACAGTGTCTAAGGTTGGGTGGAACGTCCTTGGTCTGTAGCAAGTTGGTGATTGATTTTATTAAAATATAATCTCTCTATGTCATGTGTTTCTATGCTTGTATATTTATTTCTGTTGTGTATTAATTCTTATCTCTAATATTCATATTTATGTGTCTTCTTGTCGGTCATGCCTATGTGTGGCATGTTTAAGAATTCCTTTTAAATCTAGCATGAATCTTGAGTATTGCATGTACAGTTATTGCATTTCTTTCATGCTTCTCTATTAGTTAAATGCTATCAGAAATTGAACTCAGTTCTTGAGGTGAGACTTGTAGTAGTGCGACCCATCCTACCAGTGGCTTGGTACATTACATATTGGTACCAAGTTGTTCTTTAAGTGGAAATTTTTAGGTAGTGTGGCTTAACTCGGTGGTTGGGTATGTTACACAAGATCCAATAAAAAATGTTGATCTTGGGAAATATGTCATCGCTCGAGATTTTCTTCTATATTGATGAAAGCAAAGGGAGATGAGTTACCTCCAGTTGGAAATGGTATCCAACAAAAAATAAGTAGAGTGAGTCCCCACATCCCTTGCTATGTTTCTCAGATATGTTCCATGGAGCACAGTAAAACATTTCTTGAGCTAAAGAGTTAACAAGGGGGGTTAGTGGATCTGTAGGGGAGCCGAATTTCCATCGTATCCAATTCCCATAGGGCTCATCCTAATCAGAGATATCATAGAGAGTTTGAATTTTTTGTTCCTCCAAACATGATTTAAGAGGGGCCAAATACTCTCTAGAATACAATTTCACCTTCCCATATATGTTATCCTCCAAATTTTTCATAGATTTCCCACTCCCCAGGATCCAAGTAAGCTTCTCTTTGACGACCAAGATGGAAATTTTCAGAAGTTTTAAGATAGGTGAATCATTGAGTTATTTTAATGGGAGTTCTATACATCTTATCCATGTTCCTTTGAAATATTTTTCCACGAAACCTTTTTCCACTAGGTTGGTTTATCAGTGAGCATCCTCCATAGTACTTTCACACCCATTGCCACATTCATCATTTTTAGATCTCTAATTCTGAGTCCATCTCTATATTTTGGATTCCTTACCATTTTCCAATTGATGCGGGGATATTTATTTTCATTCGACATGCCCCCTTTCCATAAATATTTCCAGATATTCATTGAAATCTAGTTCATGATGGTGTGGGGAGCCAAAAAATTTAAGCATTGGTAAAGAGGTAGGACCATGAGAACAACATGTTGAGGAAAAGGTATGGAAAACCTTACTCAAGCATTTTCATATCTTGTTGGGATAAGACAAGATAGTTGGGAATGTCACTCAGGGTTTATAGCCTCAAAAACAATCGCTTAATCCACAAGTATTAATTACAAAGGACCAAGGTTGGTTTTTATGTGTTGTATATATCAATGCAAAAGAATTAAAATTAAACAAAGTTACTTGAATGTGTACAAAAATTATACAAATGTATATATGGAGATCAAAGAAAAAGAATGAACCAGATCATTAAAACGCATGTGTGATACTGAAACAATAATATGATTTTTCATTTATTCCATTCTAAGATACAAAATTGAGTTCTTTCTACAAACCCCTGCGAGGGTAGGGACCAAAATAAAATTTAGAATCCTTCAATGGGAACCATACAAAAATACTCTGACAATCAGGAAGAAAACCAAAGCTAAAGATCTGGATTATCTTGCCACAAACTTTTGTCACTTCACTCTGCAAGATATTATTTATCAGTCATGAAACTCAATTCATGCACAAACAAAAATACACAGACTGTCAAAGATAAAATCATACACCTTTAAAACAAGCTGCTGAAATATGTGATTCGGTTTTTGAATCCTACGGCCTTCAATAAGACCATGTTGTCATCAAGAGAATTAATCTTTCTAGTAAACTCGGAATGAATGAAAGTTGAAAGTATATCACTAGTATAGATCAAACCTTATGGTTGCAGTTCTTCTTCTATTATCCCTTGTCTCCTCATCTCATTGATCTTTTATTCCTCCTTGATACGTTAGGGTAGTTCAAATACCTTTCTTTAGTTATGTCAAATTAACTTAACTAATTAGTTTGAGACAAATAAATAATAAAAATATATCAATAAGGGTCTTAAATAATAACTAAATAGGTGGGACCCCTTGTGACTCCCAATTATTTATTTTAATAAACATGAAATATAAAAATCAATCATAAGATTTCAAATATATCCTCCTTGTAACTCCCATATTCAAACTTATGATCAAATATTTTAAATATCAGTAAAACATAATCTGATCATATCCAAAAAATAATATATCCATACCGTCCCAAAAAGAATGCCTAAATATATACTTGTTTTCCAAAACTTTGTCCAAGTAAAAATATTGTATTCAACATATGAAACAACATTAATCATCATCAAAATCCATATTTACTATGAGAGGCATTAGGCCTCTTCTCACTGTTGTCCCCCTTTGATTTTTTTGTTGTAGCCTTTGACTAGTTAGAGCCTTGATGTTGAATTGCACTAATAACATGAGAACATACATCGTTAAGATGAAGGCAAGAGGAGACTGATTTGGAAGATTCTTTAGATGAGCTGGAGTGAGTGGATACTCATTTTCCCTTGTCCTACATAGGCTCGAGGACATCTATTTTTAACTGTTTACTGGCATGTGATGACTGCACGGGTGAGACAATAGGATCAGCTTGGACAATTTCATTCTTTGGTGGTGGAGGGGGTAATGGAAAATATGCAGCAGTCCAACCGTGATGATGAACAACAGGCTGGTGGAAAATATCTTTCCAACCATCATTGGTGGGAAGTTATGGTCGAATTGATACACGAGGAGGCATCGGGATGCCAGAAAGGTTCTTATGTGCTTGGAATGGCGGTCTTTGAATTCGGAGTTGGAGGTTCCCTTGGCCTACTAGGTTGAAGAACCCAACTTGGAAAAGATGGTTCAATTCCTGGGGCTTAGCATCAAAATGTATGGAGAACCGAGGTCTTCTATGACCCCTCTGCCAATTTCCCCTACCTTTGTTACCTCTACCATTACTACCTCTATTGAAAAATCTCATCATGAAGCAATAGTCCAAAACATGTCATGAAAACTTCTTAATAATCCATGCATTAACTCTACCTAAATAGAATCAAAATTTGGCTTTTATCACTTACCACAGAAGCACATGCAATCCATCCATAAAAATCATCAATCAATTGTTATCCGAACATGTGGTGAATAGGGATATTGTGAATATTAGGGGATTGTAATAAGCGAAAAGTGATATAATAGTTGGGAAACACCATGAATATTGTTCAAGAAATTGCAAAGGACAATCATCCAAACACCATTCAATCCCATTTAGTTCCTTCCCTTTTAAACCCCTTTAATCTTAATAAAATTCACAACAATAAAACAAGGAAAAAAAATGTATCTGGGAAGGTGAGGGGATTGTAACGAGCAAAAAGTGGTATAATGGTCGGGAATGAGATGGTTATTGTTTTGTTCATGAATTAACATATATTTTATTCAATTTATCATTTCCATTATTTCCAAAAATATTTTATGTTAAACATCCAAACTCAATACTTAACTGCCCCATAATATCCAAAATAAAAAGAAGAAAAAGCCTCGGGAATATCATATCCAAAATAAAAAGAAGAAAAAGCCTCGGGAATATCATCCCACAATTCCCAATTTTCTTGCTTTCTTGTTCATAGATGTTTATTTAATTAGAAAAGGAGTAAGGGACTATCCAAAATCGTAAGCACGACACTTCCAACCAATAGGTAGGGCCAAGGAAAAAACCACACAGGGTATTGAATTTCCACAAAAGTAATCATAAAACAAATTGTTGCATAACAAAGAGCTCCAAAAAACCCATAGTGCCTCTAATGTCTAGTTATTAAACCTTAAAAAATATTCAATATTTGATCATAACGTTGTGATTAATATAACCATATTGAGTCATCTTTCACTGTACAATCTTAACACAATTGCACCGAAATAGAAATCTTCATAACCAATTTTCTTGACTGCAAAATTGTTTCCTTTTAATTTGCAGAGATTTTATATGATAAATATCAACAGAATCATCCCAGTAAACAAAAATAAAACTAAATTAAGAGCACAATGGAGTGCAACACAAGCCAAAAATACTTCAATTTACAGACTGGTATCAACTTGCAATGTTCATTATATGACAAGTTGGGTTCGAAACCCTGGTGCCATTTCTTTCACTAGCCATACAACCATAAAATCAACCAACAAACCCTAGTAGGTGATACACCAATGATACGAGTAACATATTCCTCCACTTCTCGATCAAAACAAAAACCCAACATATGTTTACAACCTCCAAGACGAGGAAGGATGGGGTAAGAATGGAGGGTGAGGCCATTTACAATTGAAGTTCAAAAATAAAAAAACCTCCAACATTACCATAACAATATTTAACATAGATGCTTCCACGGTAGTCACAAAGAAAAGAACGACCTTATATACCTTCAATATTGAGGGACGACTCAACAGTGCCACAAACTCTTATATGTTATTATAACACAGAATGATAATTGAGCTCATCTGACCTAACAGACATATAAAATCAAAATGAGGTCTTGGTCGGCACCTAGGTGGAAAACAAAACAATATGTCCCCATTTCTTTTATAACAGAAGTTTCCACAGAACGCACATGGTCGCATCAACACCCACAGGCCCAATATAATTTTTTACATGGGAAAAATAACAGAGGCCAAAATTTGTTTAAGAATGTGTAGGCATAGAAAACAAAAACAAAACCCAGTTACTACAAGGTTACCACTGTCGTTAATGGAGGCAAAACCCATCACAAATTTTGAGGAGTTAAACGGATATGCCATAACATAATTTTACAATAGTTACCCATAACCAATATCCATTCGGGGTGCCATAACCATGATAGGGAAACAACTTTATATCTTGCATAACCATAACAAGAAGGAACAGTAAACCATTTCCAAATTGCAATACAACATGCCAACCAATTTTTCATAGACAGAGCATACATTTTCCACTGTAAATTTAGAAATAATGCACCTTGTATACGAATCCTAAGAGCCAACATTCTAATTATATTCTTAAGAATATTTCACTAATTAATGGAGAAGAAAGAACCCTCATACCTGTGGTAGAGAATGCATGGAAAAACAACCAGAAACCTTGTTCTTTGTTCAAAATTCAAGCAACACAGGGTAACCACAGTCCAAAACAAAAGCACAATGTGAATCAAATGAGGGTGGCGATCTCAGGGTATGGTTGGAGCGACATGCAATAACTACACATCGTTTCCAACATAAATTTTCACCAACCCAAGAAGGGTATGAGCGCTCCCACAACAATACATTGGCCCAAATATTAAACATAACAAAACCATATAATATGCCATAACTTTCCCATTTTAAATTGTAACAAGTCCCTTGTTTTCAATATGGAATTGACTTCAAACAATTGTATAACTATTTCCCACATAACACAACCAACACCATGAATGTAACATATTATAACCAATGTGAGTGTGATTCAAAGTCCAAATTTCAACCATGTGCCAGAGCAGATGTATAGCAGTTGTGAGCGAAGTGTTTGTCACTTTATTTCATCTTTTAAATTGTCAGCCATTATAATCATTGATTTCATGTGAAAATTTGTTCGAAACTTTTGTTTTCTCAAACTATAAGTGCTTAGTAAAGTCGTCATAGATGCAAATTAAAGAAGTGTTTCCTCTTCACCATGATTCAAACAAGGGGGTCCCACCTATCTAGCTATCATTTAGTATATGTATATATATAATAAAGAATTTCAACCCATTTGCAGGGTGGGGTACTACGTTGTGTATCTGGGCGTCAAAAAACTAGCAAATCCATAGGGAAATTTGTTTCTAACATATTCTGAACTCAGTATGTCTGGTTTCGCATAGCAGTAGAAGTTGATGATAAAAAAAGATTGTTGAAGAATAGTTATGCAACAGGGGGAAAAATATGGTTTAAGGGAAATAATGAGATGAGATTTTGGGAATAACTTATGGAAAGTGGTACGTATGAGGGGGTTTGGTCATGTATGCATAGCATTCGAACAATATGTAATATATAATACTTATTAAATATTTTAAGGATAAATTTCTTGGTATTCTCTTTGAATCTCATGATGGAAAGAAGAAAGGGAAATCAGAAATAGGGAAGAAGGAAAAAACAACTATCCTACAACAGAGTTGAAAGAAAAAATCAATTTCAGGGATGTCTGAAAGGGGGACATCATGACAACTGTGTATACCTTATTTCTTATTGATCAACAATACTTACAGAATGACATCATTATGGAAAAATTGATCCATACTTTATTTCTGATAAATTAAAAAAACAAAACAACAGAAATTAAAAACTCAACAAACCAAAGTAAAAAAGAAAATAGTAAAAAAAAATACTATATACATAAGTCATTTCAAATAAGCGTTAATTATCAGGTTGGTTCCACATAATGTTTCAATTGGGAACCATTAGTGTTGTAAGAGAACAATCACTCTTCCAAACCCTTTAGAAGGTATGAGTTTGCACCTAGGATAAAAGGGATTTTAAAAGGACCTAGCCATAGTTTCTAAAACTTTGAGTGTCTTCCTCTCTCATCATGAGTTGAGTCCCATAGAAGGAATTTTTCGTCAATCTTGAATTCAACAGCTTTTTCTCCTCTGTTAAAATAATTTTTCACAGTTTTTTGCCTTCTCTTTATGTTCTCTAAGCCAAAATTCCTTTGTTCTTCAAGGGCTAACAGTGCATTTATCCTTTGGGGAACATTGGAAGAATTTAATTCTTCAATCTGTAACATCAGCCATAAGGAAGAAATCTCTAGATTATTAGGAAGAATAACCACTTGGCCATATGCGAGATGAAAGAGAGTACAACATGTGCTTTCCTTGGTAGTAGTGTGATCTACCCAGAGAGCGTAAATGAAAAGTGTGTGCCACTGGCAAGGTTTATCCTCTATGGTCCTCTTGATGATCATAACCAAGTTTTTGTTAGTGGAATCAACTTTTCCATTTCCTTGGGCATAATAGGTTGATGAATTGAAATGTTTGACCCCTAACTTAACCAGAAATTGAGTTAACTTTGCAGAAATGAAGTCTGGGGCATTATCTGTAATGATCTCTAGTGGAAGGCCAAATATGGAAAATATATTAGTTTCTAAGAAGGAAATTACCTGCTCATATGCCATGCGGACCTTCTAAACAAGAATTCTCCCAAAATGATATACCTGGAATATTCAAGGCAGAGTCTTTTTCTCTGGTGAGGATCCAAGTTATCTGAGCATTTTTTATGCTGCAAGTAATACACCGGATTTCTATACCAAGGATGTTTAGCTATAGAAAGATTTTGATTTTCAATATAGAATAGAGTTGAAAGAAGATTATCTTGATCATCAATTTCTTCACTTAGTTTAGGGTGCTGAGCTAAGTGAAGGGCTAAGTCTCGTCCCTTGATCATTTTTTAAGTCATGATGGTTAAATCATGCTCCTGAATTTTGGCAAGCCAATGTGCAAGTTTTCATGAAAGATAAGTTTGTGAGAGAAGAAACTTGACAGTAGGCAAAGGGACTCTTACCTGTGTATGTTTGCCTAAAAGGAAGTGGCGAAATTTTTCTATAGTCTTAACAAGAACAAAAGCATGTTTTTCAATATAAAAGTACTTGATTTCATCATTTGATAAACTTTGTCTCATCTATGCTATAGGTTTTTTGTTTTTTTGGTCATTATTCTATAAGAGGATATCAAAAATATCTTCCTCAGTGGCATTGGTATAAATGATAAAATCTTTCTCGAAATTTGATTTCGCCAAAACTGGTGCAGAACTGATTGCTTTCTTAATTGTAAGGAAAACATTTTTTACGTCACTTGTCCAAGAAAAAGAACGATCTTTATTCAAAATATTATGAATTGGTTTAACCATGACAGCGAAATCAGGAACAAACCTAAGGACAAAATTGATAATGCCCATGAAAGCTTGGACTTCGTTTTTGGAGGTGGGGGAAGTAAGGTTTAGAATTGCAGTAATTCTTTCGGGGTCAATGACTATTCTTGAATTAGAAACAATATGACCAAGGAGCTTACCCTTAGTGAAACCGAAAAATAGACTTGGAAGGATTTAAAGAAATACAAAATTTTCTGCAATGCATGAGAACTTTTCTAAGATGTCCAAAATGATCCAACTGGTTCTTTGAATAGACAGTCAAATCATCGAGATAAACTTGGATAATTTTACTAATTAGATCATCAAAATCCATCTTCATATCTCTTTGAAAGGTGGCACCTGCATTAGACAATACAAAAGGCATACGTTCATAAGCAAATGTGCCCCAACGTGTAGTAAATGTGGTTTTATATCTATCATTCCTCTTTACCTTGATTTGATTATAGCCAGAAAATCCATCAAGTTAGGACATCATTTGTGACCCTGCAACTTGTTGTAAAATCATTTCCATATTAAGGAGAGGAAAATTATCTTTGACACTTGATCTATTCAATACGTGGAAATCGATGCATAGTCTGATCTGACCAGTAGTATTCCGAACATGTACCATATTTGAAACCCACTTGGAATACTTAATTGGAAATATTATACCATCTTTCAATAGTTTTTCCAACTCTTTCCTAATAGTAGCTTCAAGTGTAGGGTTAATAGGTATTTTTTTTTCCTAATGTTGGGTTTAACTAATTTATCTACTCTGATCTTACCTTACTTTTATAAGTTGACCTATGTTCATATTTAACAAGCTTCCAACAAAATCCCTCTAAAACTATCGACCCTCCTGGTAAACCAGAAGGCAACGTAGTACACAGGGTGCATTGTGTAGTCTCAGCCGAGATAGTTCTATGGGTGGTTGCAATACTCAAATGCTTGTAGCCTGGGAATAAGTGGGGATATGTAATTGTACCTTGTGATCTTCATTTATTTAGTCTAAAATATTAATTAATCAGACACTCTTACTCATGCATGTGAAATATCAGATCTAACTAGTTCCTTCATTAATTTATCTAGCATTTAATCATTAACAACAATGGAAATACATAACATTCAATCACATAACACCAATTATACTATGGTTCACCCCCTCCTGGGCTACATCCACAAATATTTGTCTCTCAAGCTATTTTATTATTTCTTAGCAATATATTATGTTGTGCACGTTTATAGTCTTAGATCTTACAATCTCAACACGATTCTCGATCCCTGTGAGGTTGACTAGATCACACCAGGCTCCTCAGCTTACGATCTAACCCTCGGGATCAAGTTGGTTGACTCTTATCTAGCTCACCATCTTACAAAAGGTTGTAGTTCTATCCTTTCTCACTCTCTTCTCTGTATCTCTCCTCCCTAGACCTCCTAGGTACTACTTATACATATTCTTGGCTTATCATCCATTACAATATCTCGCAAAAACCCTAACTCTAATGTAGTTAGGTCTCCCTTTCATGTGTGCCTCGCATGCTTCCCTTGCACGTGTTTCTTTTCCTTCCAGCAGTCTTTTTTTCCACTTCATTTTTTTCTCTCCAAAAATGGTCGTTTCCCCAAAATGGGCCTGCGCCCAACAGGCCCCCAACACTAACATCATGGCTCATCCTGAGTCATTGTCTAACTCACATGTCCCCCACTACTTGTGCCAATCCTTCATACATTTCTATTATCCGTTGGCACTTCTCTTGAGCCTGGATGCTCTTTGTTGTCATGGCTTCAACCACCTGTGTAGTGACTGGTGGTCTTAATATATCACCCCCTCCAAGCTTATATGTTTGAGGCATGCTTTTGCTGCATCAATTTCCACAACCAAATGTTCTTCCTTTTCCTGTAAGGGCTCCAACTGTGCCTATCATGCGATGTTTTATGCTTGTACTGGTTCTTCTTCTGCCTGAAGGTTATTCATTTCTATGGTTTTCTTAATCTTCTCTGGAAGGGACATGTTGCTTTGTCGTTGCTTGACATATGCCATTGTTGCATACAATTTATCTTCCTTTCCTTGCAGCTCTTGTAGGATCCCATCTTCTAATCGTTGGGTCCATAGCTGGATGCTTTTCTCTAGCAGTTTTTCCACCCTATGTATATTTTGCGTGATGTTCTTTGTAGTTGTTGTCGTGTCTTTCTCTCTTTATGCTCGGACTGTTGGCGGAGTCATAGCTATTGCATGCTCCTTCAGTTCCTTGATCTGCTCTTTATATTTTTGTAGAGTATGCATTATCTTTGTTGTCTTCTCCTCCGAAGATGTTTCCTCCAATATTGTGTCATATGAGATAGCTTGAAAGACTGCATCTATATAGGTCTCCATATGGTCCATTTTTCGATGCACTATCTCTTTCATCTTCCCTTCCTGGTTGATGTCTTCCTTCGGTGCCATATTTTCTTCCTGCGCTAGTTGTAGATTCGTTGCGTCAAGCCTTGCTCTAAACTGAATCTCCTACATGACGCTAACCTGCAACTTATATAGTGCTTTTGTTGGTATCTTGGGCATCACCAAGTCTAACGTTTCAATATCCTTCAGGGCTTCTGCATCATTGCCTCATCGATGAACAACATATCTAGTGTTATGATAAAGTTAGCACTTCCCTATACTGTGATTTGTATTGTTTCTTCGATAGGTGCTCCTTCCCTTACTAGCGTCGGTTTGTCCTTTTGTTGTTGTTCCACCTTGATCCTCAACTATTATAACACTATTTTTACCTCCTGTACCTATTCCAAAATTGAAGCTCTGTGGTTTTTTTCATTTTCCCATACTTCTGACAGTCAATCTTCTACTTTCATGGCTATCAGTTCTACGTCATCTTTTGTCAGTGACATTTCCATTTGTTTCATGTGGGCCTTTGATTTCTTCTTGGTGCCACTTACTTGCGTCATTGTTCTCTTTATTTGGGCATATGGTTGTTCATGTGCTTTGGGCATCTGTGTATCCATGCCAGTGTTCTGCTCAACTTCTTCATCCATAGTTAAATCGCGTGCCTATGTATGCACTTCCTTTGTACTCACATGTCCTGTTGGTCCTCTCAGTGCTTGATCTGTAGCCTGTGGACCTTGTTTTGGACCACGGTGTGATGTCTTTTATGTACTAGTATTCTTCTAAATGGATTTTTTGGCCCCCTGTCCCTATTGTTGTTTTATTTTTTTGGGTAGTGCCATTCCTTCCTATCTATTACACGAGGAGTGTGTCATCCTGTGTATGGACTTGTACTAGTGGCATTGCGCTTGGGATATCTGATACTTTCCACTCCTCGGGACACTCTTGGACCTCCATGTGGATGTCCTGCATTGTCACACAATACTTTAGTTGCAACTAGTCCTTGGTGGGGCCCTTCTTTTCCTGTAGCCACATGTTGTGGTGTGATGCACGAAAATTGGCTATCTGTCCATACTCCTGGACAATTTTTGGTGAGATCCTCCATATCTTTGTCACGTTCTGAATATCGATTAAGTATTGTGCGAACATGTCATTGTTGACTTTATTTACCTTGGGATCTATAGTTCTTCGCAACGATGTGTAGCGCGTTGCACCACATTTTCCTGTCCTTGTGAGGAACATCGTATATGTTGGTTTGTTCCACCCTATAAGTGCAATGAGGATGAGTAACCACGAATCGTGGAACTCAGATCCCTAGTCTTGTGCATATTTACAATCCTCTAAGAATGAGTTGAGTAGGTACGGGGCCCAACTCATTGATCTCCCCTTTGCGCATTGTGTCGCAGCTACTACTACTCCTACAGAAACTTCTTCTTTTCGGCACTTGCGCAGTAATTTTCAACTGATAAATCTGGTTGCAAACCGAGTTGTAGGATCATTGATGTCATTGATCTTAATTCCTTTTTTCCCCCTCTCTGTGTCGTACTTCACTTTAATCTCATCAGAGATGGCCTTTTCCAGAGTCTTTTCATCTAGGTATTTCTCTGGCTTCTCCCCATCTATGGGTAACCCTGTAATCTCTATGATGAGGTCTACACTGATCGATATTGGCATGTCCATCCATAGGATGACTCTGTGCACCCTTTCTAGCAATTTTTTAACACATTCATTTATGTATTTTCCACGCCCGAAGTGCAGTATGTCTAAGAGATACATGATACYTGTATTCTATAGGCCTAGGATCCATTGTGTAGGCTCCAACATTAGCACGCATGATGGGTCCTCTCCCCTTCTCTCTAGGTAGCTCTGTGCTKCCAAATCTKGGAAATTTGTGGTATCTAAACATCGTGGTCGGATTATTTAAGGTCGTCGACTCATCCTAGCATGTTATCCCCATTTGTCACTTCATTGGGAATTTTTGGAATTAGTATACTTAGCTCTTCCTGGGTGYGTTGTATACCCTGCATACTGGTTTTTGTTCGCATCTTATATTTCCCTTGTGGGGATGGTAATCCACCCTCTTTCTCGGTTTCCTTCTCTAGTTCCAACTACATGCATTGTTGTGTGGATTCCATGGCCAGTTCAACTCCATGTGGCCCTTTTCCCCTGGACGCATCAAATTTCGTCTGCACAACATCCTCTCCTAGCTGCTCAAGCTCTTGTGTGAATTATTTCTCCTCCTTCACATGTAAATTGGTTTGCTCATATTCTAGTGTGTAGATTTCATCTACATCCACCACTATAGGCCTCTCACTGGTTCTGCCTTATGGTCCCCATGTAGTACTCCAAGTGCTTTGAAAATTTCTTCTTGGTGCTTCAACCTACGATGGTGAATTGGCGGTTAAATTCAAACGACAAGATCTCAATTCACTGGTTGGTAGCGCAATTCCACACTTTGATCATTCTTATGCTTGACTCGACATTTTTCTCCTTAGCCAAAATCACAACGAGTTGGTTTTCCCCCCTTTTTTGACTTTATAGCGTGTCGGGGAAATGACAGTTGTGTCGCGCTAATACTTGTCTCTTTTTCCCCTTTTCATTATTCTTCCTATGCATGATACATTTTTACTCACTTAAGTGATCTTCTGCATGTCGTGTTTTTTCGAACATTGGTTTTCTTGCAGTGCCTAGTTTTTTTTTCGCGTTAACTTCCTAAGTACTAGGAGCTCGACTATCTCTATACAGCTTCAGATGACTCCCATTGATAATTCCTCTTAGTTATGTACCTCCTAATTCTTTCAATTGTATATCTCCCCCATCTGTGACATTCTTTACTTCATATGGTCCCAAACAATGCATTTTGAACTTTCCTGGGTGCTGAAGAAATTTACTATCATATACCAAGACTAGGTCTCCTTCTATGAAACTCTTCCTTTTTATATGTCTATCATGCCAAAATTTGTCCCTTGCTTTCAACTTCCCTGGTTTGACTATTAATTCAAATTCAAATTCTTGGAACAATAGTAACCATCTACAAATCCCCCCCCCCCAACACTGGCTTATTGACTAGGTATTTAAGAGTTGAATGATTTATAAACATCTTGAAATATTTGCCCAATAAGTAATGTCTAAACTTATGAAGTGCATAAACCATAGCTAGGCCTTCTCTTTCTGTGGTATTTTAATTTTTCTCTGACTCTAACAATTTTCTGCTAGTAAATGTTATAGGATGGTGCAATTCCCTTGTTCATGGTTGCACCATAATAAATCCAAGTGTTATAGTTGATGCATCTACATGCACATGAAATGTCTTTTCACAATCTTAGAATACTAGTATTGGTGTTGTTATCATCTTCTATTTTAGATTGTCCAATCCCCGTTGATAGTCCTCATTCCACTGAAATTTACTATCTTTCATCAACAGTTTCTCCATTGGTGCAGTGATATGTGCATATCCTTTTATGAATTTCATGTAGTATCATGTGTGTCCCAATTTTGTTCTCAACTAACGTACTGATTTTGGTGGTGGTATATTAACAATCACTTCAATCTTGGAAATATCTACTAGCAAGCCTTGTTTTCTGATCCGAAATCGGATCCAGAAGCCTAACAGGGCTTGAAAAATGCTCAAAAATGAAAGTGCTCGGAATGCGACGAAACCTATTCCATTGCATTTGTCCCGTCTTCCTGATTTCGGTGGTATATTTACTTTGTCAAACGGGCTCCGTATGGAGAAGATATCGCATTTTGTCTGATAAGTCAAACAGGCAAAAAAAAATGTTGACTGTGCAGTCCGTATAGTCTATACGGACGCTGATGTGGCATGTCTGTATGCTAGCATGGCAGGTCTGTATAGGCAACATGTGGCAGCTCCATAAGGCAACATGTGTCAGGCAGATTTGGACGTGTGGGCGTACAGTTGGACCTATCCCGAGGTGACACATGGCATGGGGTGACGTCAGCAGTTGACGTGGCAGGATGACAAAGTAGTACGGTAGGCTGACAGGGAAGACACGTAGACTGACAGGTGGCAGTACAACGGTTGATGTAGCAGACATGTGGACCAATCATCAACTGACACGTGGCATGTTTTGGTTGGTGGTTAAGGTGCCACGTGGCCCAGTCAAGGGATGCCACGTGGTACCCCATGATTGGTTGTTGTGTTATGGTAAAATTATTGTGGTTTGGCTGGGGGTCGAACCCGCGACCTCCCGATGTGCAGTGGAATGGCGGGGCTGGGCTAACCGCTCACCCCCGTGGTGGTTCTTATTAAACATATAGCGCAAAATCTATTTAAATTCGGTCGAAGGTTCATTCGGCGGCAAAAAGGGCCAGGGCTTAGCCCTAGCCCTCGGTGCACACCATATAACCGTGCAATGGAACCGGGAGCGCGCAAGAATAGTGGTGTAAGGGCTTAGCCCTTGGTATCCATGCCATATGTAACCACTGCCCACAAAAATGGGGGCTATCCCATCCACAAAGGGCGCAGGAAGTTGGTAACAGCCCACGATTCTATGTCGTAAGCCACAGGACCCGGGGTTGGAGCAGAGAAAAGGGGCCAGTGCCATGGCGCATGGCCATATGGAGCTCATATGACTGTGAATCAAGGGCGTGCATGAGAATCAGGGGGCTAGCGCCCAATAAACTTTATAAAAGTGGGTTTTTATAACAGAGTTTGGTTTTTTTATAATATGCCTATTTTTAGTTGATTCTCTCCATTTTGGGGGGATATTGGGCATTTTTGGAGGCCAAATTCTTGGAGGAAGTTGGAGATGAGAAACCAACTTCAAGGCTATATAAACCAGGCCTGTTTGAGGTTAGCAGAGTTATTTGGAAGTAAAGCTAAGCCAAAGTCAGTTTGATGCAGAGAAGCTTTTGAGGAGGAGACGCTGTCGGACCATTTCTGGGAGCTCCGGATGTCCGTTTTGCGTGTTGTTTTCTTTGCAGGGTTCTTGAGATATGGACGAACATGACCAGATCAATCTTGTAGCCATTTGGAATTGCAGCAATGTACTTTTGATCTTTTTAACAGAAATAAAGAAGCCTCCCCCACAGAGAAAAGGCTCGGAGACGTAGGCAAAGTTGTGTTGAACTCCGTTATCAATCTGCGTGTTATGGTTTGTTGTTTAGTCTTTTATTTCAGATCTGCAAATGTGTATATGGATGTCATAATTCCTCTTATTTCCTCATTCTTTCACTAAGTTTTATTAAATGGTTAATTAATGCATGAAAAATTAAAACTCAACCATAAGTCATTAAAAGATCCTACGGATCAAGTGGTATCAAAGCTAGTTGACGTTTGGATTTGAGTTTTGCATGTTAACCAGGGAAAAGCTACAGCGTGGTGAAGGTGAGATTGTTGCAGAGAATCCATTAATTGGATTGAGAAAGAGAGATTCTCACAGTGAGAAGATGGCATCGGAAGAAGGGATTTCTCAAGATGAGAAAGAATTCCGGAAAACATTCCATGCTATGTCGGAGATGGTGACAGTTTTGTACGAAGATTATTTGGAACGGAAACGACCAGTTTTGGGTAATTCTTCAAAAGG
>SNQJ01S0042107.1:95269-107043 GCA_010110895.2 Picea sitchensis
TACTGTCAGTTGTCATGATTGTGTTACAGTTGATCTTGATGAGACAGGTGCACAGGAAAGAGTTCAGAGACAGAGAGCAAGTCGGGTGGCCTATCCCGAGCTTGTTGACTGGTCAGTAACCTTTTGGGGACCAAAAGGTCTTTTTGTGGGGAGGTGTGATCCGAAATCAGATCCAGAATCCTAACAGGGCTTGAAAAATGCTCAAAAATGAAAGTGCTTGGAATGTGACGAAACCTGTGCCATTGCATATGTCTCATCTTCCTGATTCTGGTGGTATATTTACTTTATCAAATGGGCTCTGTATGGAGAAGATATCGCGTTCTGTCTGATAAGTCAAACAGGCAAAACAAAATGCTGACTGTGCAGTCCGTATAGTCTGTACAGACGCTGACGTGGCATGTCTGTACGCTGGCGTGGCAGGTCCATACAGGCGACATGTGGTAGATCCAGAAGGCGACACGTGTCAGGTAGATTTGGACGTTTGGGCATATAGTTGGACCTATCCCAAGGTGACACATGTCACCACTGTAATGGTGACACGTGGCATGGGGTGATGTCAGCAACTGACGTGGCAGGATGACAGAGCAGTACGTCAGGCTGACAGGGAAAACATGCAGAATGACAGGTGTCAGTACGGCGGTTGACATAGCAGACATGTGGACCAATCATCAGCTGACACATGGCGTGTTTTGGTTGGTGGTTAAGGTGCCACGTGGCCCAGTTAAGGGCTTCCACGTGGCACCCCGTGATTGGCTATTGTGTTATGGTAAAATTATTGTGGTTTGGCCGAGGGTCGAACCCGCGACCTCCCAGTGGGCAGTTGACTGGCAGGGTTGGGCTAACCACCTGCCCCCGTGGTGGTTCTTATTAAACATACGGCGCAAAATCTATTTAAATTCGGTCAAAGGTTCATTCGGCGGCAAAAAGGGTCGGGGCTTAGCCCCAGCCCTCGACGCACACCATATAACCGTGCAATGGAACTAGGAGCACGCTAGAATAGCAGTGTAAGAGCTTAGCCCTTAGTCTCCATGCCATATGTAACCACTGCCCAAAAAATTGGGGGCTATCCCGTCCACAAAGGGCGCGGGAAGTTGGTAAAAGCCCGCGATTCTATGCCGTAAGCCACAGGACCCGGGGCTGGAGCGGAGAAAAGGGGTCAGCGCCATGGAGCGTGGCCATATGGAGCTCATATGACCGCGAATCAAGGGCATGCATGAGAATCAGGGGGCTAGATCCCAATAAACTTTATAAAAGTGGGTTTTTATAACAGAGTTTGGTTTTTTTATAATATGCCTATTTTTAGCTGATTCTCTCCATTTTGGGGGGATATTGGGCATTTTTTGAGGCCAAATTCTTGGAGGAAGTTGGAGATGAGAAACCAACTTCAAGGCTATATAAACTAGGCATGTTTGAGGCTATGGGAGAGCAGTCAGAGCAGAGTTATGCTGAAGGAAAGCTAAGACAAAGTCAGTTTGATGCAGAGAAGCTTTTGAGGAGGAGACGATGTCGGACCATTTCTGGGAGCTCCGGACGTCCATTTTGCATGTTGTTTTCTTTGCAGGGTTCTTGAGATCTGGACGAACATGACCAGATCAGTCTTGTAGCCATTTGGCATTGCAGTGATGTACTTTTGATCTTTTGAACAGAAATAAAGAAGCCTCCCCCATAGAGAAAAGGCCCGAAGACGTAGGCAAAGTTGTGCCGAACTCCGTTATCAATCTGTGTGTTATGGTTTGTTGTTTAGTATTTTATTTCAGATCTTCAATTGTGTATATGGATGTCATAATTCCTCTTCTTTCCTCATTCTTTCACTAAGTTTTCTCAAATGGTTAATTAATGCATGCAAAATTAAAACTCAACCATAAGTCATTAAAAGATCCTACGGATCATTTTCACACTATATGGCCCAATAGTGTCCCAAAAGGTGTCCCAAAGATGAACTTCTTGATATTTAGTGATATCTGACACTGCCTGAATATTTTTAACATCATCCTTAACACCTCTACATGGTACTTTAGCAGACTGTATACTGTCCAATCACCCAAGTATACCCATAAAAACTGATGGATGAATTCTTTAAAAGAAGCTATGACTACTCTTGAGAATATAGTTGGTGCATTCTTCAGCCCAAAAGGCATGACTGTATACTAGTAGGATCCCCATTCTGTATCAAAATTGTTCTTGTACCTCTCTTTTGGGGCTATCTTGATTTGATGGTAATGTGAGAATCCATCTGTGAATGAGTATGCTTCTTGGCCTCATACATTTTCCAATACCTCATCTGTGAAAGGGGTAGGGAAAGGGTCATGAAGGAAAACATCATTCAGCTTCCTCAAGTCGACACATATCCTTATCCCTCCCTACGTCTTCTCCTGAACTACCATAGGGCTGACCCATTCAAATTCCTGAACTGGTTCTATGATTCCAGCCTCCAACATCCTATCAATTTCTGATTTTACTTTATGCTTGTATATTTGGTTCAATCTATATTGTTTTTTTCTAACTGATCTAGCCTTGTATTTGAGAGGTATCTTCATCTCTCCTAGCTCTCTTGCTATGCCTTTCATTTATGTAAAGTTTGTTGATAACAGGTTATTTCACTCACACAATAACTATGTTATGCTTTCTACTGTTTGCTCATCCCAGTAGTCTCCAATGTTGGCCATTTTGGTATTCTCAATTGTCCCAATGTTGACTTTCTTCACCTTGATCGGTGCAACAAACACTTTTGATTCCATAGGTGGACCTTCCACCTATATTTCAACTTCAACTTATGTTACCTAAATGTTGCACGGGTCCTCTTCATCTGGTGCTTCTTCCTGCACAGGGTAGCATGACAGTAGTTCGTTCATTGTTTGTATGTTCTGTTTTTGATATTTTGTCATAAGTTCAACTTCTCGTTCCTTAATGAATATCACCCCTCTAATTTGTTTGTGTTGAATCTATTTTGGGGTTCTCATGTTCAAATGAGAAAGTGATTGTAAATTTCTGTTGTAACATTTTCCATTCTGCAGTTCCTCTGCGCAGTTCCTGGTCTACATACCAGCTTTCTGAGATTCCTTCTAGTGTATAAATAAAGTGATGAGGTCATCCTTCTTGTAGTGTCATCATCCATAATTTTTTTCACTTATCAAAGTTTTCCAAAGGTGACCCTTATCCATCATTCTTCTCTTCTTCTCTACATCGAACCTAATGTGCAATAATTGTTTGCATTGGTATTAGTCCCTAACGGTCTCTTTGTGCGCACCCTACCATCTTGTAGGTGTTTCCTTGAGTGATATGTCCAGATATAAGAGCCTTTGATTTGGTAACACTTCATATTCATATCTTGTTAGGAATTACTCTAAGTCATTCACCCCATGAAATATATGAGTTTCTCTTATCTCTGTACCTACCCATCTTACGACGCGGTCTATTCTTGTGCATATTCTTGTGGAGACTTCATGTAATCTCTGTTGTCAATTTTCCAACCCTGTATTTGAGTCTGATGTGCATGAGATTATAATTCTCCAACTGAGTACCCCATCTACAGTTGGATTCAAATAATCAGTTTCTCACGCGGTGGTTCTTTATAGCTATTTAATTTCCTCCAGGTCCAAGCAAGTGGGTTCTACAAACCTTTCTCCTTTTATGGATCTAATAGAGCGATGACTCTGTACTCTCCTGACTCAAATTTCATATTCCTCATCTTTAAATTGATTGTGGCATGATTCTCAAACACCCAATCCAAGCCAAGCAATGCAGGATAAGGTGTTGTGCCATCCACTATTTCTAATACTTTAAAGCCTGCCTTGGTACACACTCCTTCTAGATCTACCGTCATGGCCTTTAACCTTCCAATTGGTAGAACTCTATGTTGATTTTCTAGTTTTAATTGAACAAGTGAATATCCTAATGTGGGCTCTCTCATACATTTCCATGTCTTCTTGGGTAACACATTCACCTCAAACCCTAAATCCAGTATGATCTCCCCCATATTGAAATCTCCAATGTTAGCATTTAATATGAATTCCATGTCTGTCCTCCTTCTTGTATGCAGATAATTGATTGTTTTATGTTCTAATTTCCCCTCTACCTCTGAGTTACATATTTCTATCATATTTTGCAAAATTTTAACAGATGATTGGTCATTTAATAGCTTAACATAGGATTGCAGAAAATTATTTATGGCACTTACTTGTCCTAGAGGTTGTGCTTCATTAGTATGATCCAGTAATGAAGGCATATCATATGTTGGTACATCCTAATTATGTTGCATAGTTGATGTAGATGCAATGTCTAGCTTCACGAATTCTTGTTTGGCTTGCTTGAATATCCCCTTTTCGTTCTGCGCATCAAACTGCTTCTATGGTTCAACATTCTTATTCACCAATTGAAGTTGTGGTGGATATTGTCTTACTGCATCATTTCATGTATTAGTTCCTTTGCGCATAACTATGTTGATATTTATTTTTTCATCCCTTGCTTCTGTAGAAATCCACTAGACATTCTGGTTGTTTTGATTTCTCTTTTCCTGGATCTTCCACAATAGTGTCGGACAGACTTTTGTATCATGATCCGATGCTCAACAATACACACAAGTCGCAGGTGGAAGTGGACATTCTCTTGCATAATGTCTTAGTTGTTGACAGTTGTGACATATTATCGGTCCTCTTCCTCTTCCAGATCCTCTTCTACCTCATCCTCCACATCTATAGCTAGCTCGATCTCATTGCGGTGCGTTGTATTGGGACCCATGGTTATAATGCACATGATTATACTGTGGCTGTGTGGTATTGTACTATGGTTGCACAATATTATATTTTCATGGTGCAATGTTATATGGGGTTGGTACTTGTTTAAACTATGGTGCATCTTTCCCTATCATCATATAATCTTCCTAAACCCTATAGTTATCTGATGTTCATTCCCTCATCATCTCAATCGTCCTGCAATCTTTGTTATCATGGCCTACTGAATTGCAAAAGTTACAATATGAACTCTTAGGCACTGTCTGGTATTTTTGCATCATTGGACAGTGATATGGATCATGCCCCTATGTCTCACATATCTCACAGCATAGTCCTACTTATGGAAAAGGGTTTGGCAGTCTTGTTGCCTTGTACTGCGTGAATGTTAGGAATTCATTCTTGTGGTGTCCTTATGTCCTACACGTGGTACACCAAACAACTTCTCTTTTGTCCTTACCCCTGTTCTGGTTTAGTTGAAATGTTAAGTTCTTCATATCCTCCTTCATCTCCTCTATGGATGGATATGTCTTTTGATATTGGTTCTCTTCTAGTTGTAGGGTTGGTTGCAGAGATTCTTCCTGAGTTTGAAACTTTTGTTGTCTCAAAGGGTACTTCAATTGTGGTAGCAGGGAATTGAAAAACAAATGCCTATGTTGCATGTCTTTCATGAAATATTTTAGCTTTCCCTTCAATCATTTGAATATCTAGTCAATATCCCATATAGATTCTCCTATTTTCTATATGATCTCTATCATCTCATTCATTTATTGATCCTCTGAGCTAGGCTTCTGGAATTAATTTATCAACAGCTTCTTGATATCCCCAATCATTCTGGTTTTCCCTGGTGAATTGTTTGCATCTAATATCATGTACCAATCTAGTGTGTAGTCTCTTAGAGTGATGGATAACTGTGTAATTTTAGTGTCTTCATTTTTGATCTATTTTTCTTCCCAGATATTTTCACAAATGAAGAAGTGCTTCTCGGGGTCCTTCGATGCCTCTCCTTTGAATTTTGGTAATCTGATGGTGGGATCATGTCCTTCCATCCTGAATGTTGAAATACTACCTCTACGTGATGTAGATACTTGGCTACCACTTCCTGAATTGGCTCCTCCAGTTGTTTCTCCTTAACTAGATGTACTTCCTGATGTCTTCCTTCCAAAATTGGGTTGTCTAAATGGTGGTGTTCTTATTGGTGTATTAGTCACACATGGGTTTATGGGTTCCACACTGACACTGAAATGGATAGGAGTGTTTCCTTATGTTCCTTTTCTTGGACCTCTTGTCTTCCTTTCATATGTCGTGCATAGGATTGCCTCAATCTTCTCCACATCTCAGAGATCCTCTACCTCTTCTTCATCACTTTCCAAGCCTTCTCTCGCGGCTATGGCTCTCTTCTTGTTGTTCATATTATATTGGTAAGGTACTCCATTGTGTGTTATTCCAACTTTTGTCATGATCTGCTGATCTAGTCTTCCTCCATCATGATTGGATCCAATTCCTCCTCCTTCTTTCCTCTATCCATTTCTTCATCCATTTCTATGTCTTTTATCAGTGCTTCCCCCCTTCCTCCATGCACGCAGGGAAGTTTAGTTGTCTGAGGCCATTGTCATTACACCTTTTTTATATAGTAACATATTAATGAAAGTATAGAATTATTTGATGTACCTACCTCGAGGTCCCATCAAAAACTCTTGCTCTGTTGTGTTGTAAGACTTCGCAGTATCTACTGCAAATTCTATGATAAATGTTGCAACAATGTTGTCTAACCAGAAATCTACGACACACGTAAATTTATTGTCAACTTGTTGTAAATGTGCGATCTCTGTAGGATTTCACTCTAGTTGTGTGATCGGATTTGTAGGGTGGTTGTCTTTCAACCTCAATATCCACTCTTATAACACATGCGGGAAATCATAGAAAAACACTTCATGCAAGTCGTTGAATGTGTACTTGTCCAGGTATTTGCGCGGTGCTAAATTTGGGTTTTTGTTATGTTTCTACGTAACTCCAACTCCTTTGTTTTCAACCAGCTCTCAATTTTTTCCTTCATTGGGTTCCACGGTCTCAACATCCCCTTTTATATTTTCATTTTTGTCACCGGATATGACATTCTTTTTATGATTATTCACTTAATCCCAGTATGTTCCAACTGTCAATTGAACCATTTGTTGGATTTAACTACTTTATCTACCTTGATCTTACCTTAATGTCATAAGTTGACCCAGGTTCATATTTAACAAGATTCCAACAAAATCCCTCTAAAACTACAGTCCCTCCTGGTAAACCAGAAGGCAGGGCAGTACACAGGGTGCACTGCACAGTCTCACCCGAGATATTTCTATAGGTGGATGAAATACTCAGACACTTGCAACCTGAGAATAAGTGGGGATATGTAATTGTACCTTGTGATCTTCATTTATTTAGTCTTACATCTTAATTAATCAGTCAGTCTTACTCATGCATGTGAAATATCATATCTAACTAGTTCCTTCATTTATTTATCTAGCATTTAATCATTAACAACAATGTAAATGCATAACATTCAATCACATAACACCGGTTCTATTTTGGTTCACCCCCTCCTGGGATACATCCACAAATATTTGTCTCTCAAGCTCTTTTATTATGTCTCAACAATATACCGCGCCATGCACATCTACAGTCTTGGATCTTACAATCTCAACATGCTTCCCGGTCCCTGTGAGGCTGACTAGATCGCATCAGGCTCCTCATCCTACAATATATCCCTCAATATCGAGTTTCTAAACTCTTCTCTAGCTCACCAACTTACAAAAGGTTGCAGTTCTATCCTTTCTCACTCACCTCTCTGTCTCTCTCTTCCCTAGACCTCCTATGTACTACTTATACATATTCTTGGCTTATCCGAAATTACAATATCTAGAAAAAACCATAACCATAATGTAGTTAGGTATCCCTTGCATGCACACCTCGCATGCTTCCCTTGCACGTGTTTTTTTTCCTTCCAGTTGTATTTTCTTCCACTTTGTGTTTTTCTCTCCAAAAATGGCATTTTCCCCAAAATGTAACTGCACCCAACACCTAATTGGTTTTACCCCTTCCTTAATAGGAATGGCATGATGTATGAGAATAGGATCAAAACCATGAATATCCTCGTATGACCATGCAAAAATATCTTGAAATTCATGGAGTAGTTCTGTGAATTTCACTTTTTCTTCATCAGAACATTGGGCACCTAGTTTAACAATCTTTAGAGATTCGGGCATCCCAAGGTTCAAGGAAATGGTATCACCCACTTTCCTTTTCAGCTTCTCCTCCTTATGTATCTCTTTGTTTGTTACATCACTCGATGAAAATGAACTTTCGAGTGGATTCAAGCCTTTTGGAAATTTATCGTCTTCAATGGATATGATTTCCTTGGGCCTAAATGGTTCATTTTGTAAGAAAGCGGAAATGCCTTCATCACTTGGGAATAACTACCATGATTCCACATTATCAAGGATATGAGGACTATATAGAGATTGAAACATACAATCAGGTCTTTGAGGCAAGGGATGTTGCGAACATAGATAGCCTATCAGCCATTGAATTGAGTTCCTACTTAACATGAGTGATGTTAAATGATAATAAGTTTGAAATAAGCATCCAAAAATCTTGGGTATAGTGTTTAAGAAATTTATTGCTAGGTGAATAAATCTTATGTACAATGTTCACAACAAGTTCAGAATCACCGAAGACTATAAGGTGGCCACAACAAAGGTTATATTCATTTTCGATGCCTAACAATAGGGCCTCAAACTCGGTGGCATTGTTCATACAAGAAAATTATAACCTATAAGAGAAATTATGGATTTTACCTATAGGATAATATAGAATAATTCCAGATCCATTACCTTCGTTTGAGCATGAGCCATCGAAATGCATATGCCACATTCCATCATCAAAATCAATTGGTTCAGGGATAGTGTCAGTCTTATCAACAAAGATAGAGTATACTTCCAAATATTCCTCAATATAATTTACATTAGGTTGGGGAACACTCTCTATGTATGGTGAAATTCTTTCTTCCCTTAGGACTATAATGTTCTTTTTGTTCCTAGGGATAGACATATGTGTTCCATCAAGCGAAAGATATGCACCCATTAAGGCTTTCCAATCTCTTCCTAAAATAATTGAATAATTGCTTACTGGTATATCAATTACCTGGATGTTGAGGGTTGTTCTTATTTTAATATGTGCGCACAGAACTAAGGTTACATCTTTGATTTCACCTACAATTGATTGTTCCATACTRTTATAAGAGAGCACGCTTCTAGAATTTTCATTGGTGCATGATAAGCCAAGCTCTTCCATGATAATTTTTGACATCACACTTGGACCAAACCTGCCATCAATTAGGAAACAATGAGCTATTTTATCCATAATTTTTATAGAAATATAAAAAGGGGTATTTTCTACAGGTTTCCTAAAATTATTTACACATGTTTTATTTACATTTGAATCCTCTTCTTTTGAATCTTCAAAAAGATTGGCTATAGTGGAAACTTTACCTTCCATAAAATTCTTGATATGCTTTTGTTGTCCAAGGATGGAAACCATGTCCAAAAGAGTAGCATCAGCCTTGATATTATCCAATTGGTTAAGTATGTTGTATTTAGAAGAGGGAAGAGGGAAAGGCATTCCTTGATTTTCCAGAGTTTTGACCGCTTGTGTATCAGTGCTCTGAGAAGGCGTACTTGGTGTGGAAGAAGTACGAGGAGGGTCATATTTACCCTTGGTGGTATAAGATTTGTTCCTGGAATTGATTATCATAACATCTTTTGGTTCAACCCAATCTAGAACCGTGATTGTGGTATCAGGCCTCTTGCCAAAGATCTTATCTCTGGCATTTTTATTAACCTCGCAAGTACTTTCTTCATGGTTTTCTTCGCAAAAGTTACACCAAATGTGAGACATCATAGCCTTTGGCTGAAAATTATTTTCATTAGTATTCCTAAAATGCAATGAGGAAGAAGAAGATGTGACAGGGATGGGTGAAGAAATACTTCCCTTTTGTTTGTAGGCTATCATCTTATTGTTCATATCTTGGATGAGTTGTAGGAGGGTAGACATATCTATTTTCTTGACAAAGTCCCCTTTAGAGAGACCCATTCTTTCGAGTTTCTCCTCATATTGTAGACAAGTATGAAGAGCGGAACCAAGATTTTCAATAGCCTTTTCTTTGAGCCTATGATGATAAGTTGAAGGTAGCACATTATAATAATGCATGAAAGCGGCTTGGTTTTGGGGGGAAATTAATTCAGGGATTTGATTGTATAATTTGGTGAAGAGAAGGTTAAAATACTTAATGGTTTCACCATATTTATAGGAAATATTGTTGTATCCATTAACTACTTAGATGGATTCTAGGATTGTCCATAACTGGACTTGAACCAATAAACCAATTCTTCCCATGTGGAAATAATTTTGGGAGGGAGATCAAAGAAATTTTCCGCATCTTTCCCTTCAAGGGAGTTGACAAATAGATGCATGCAAGTGTCATTATCATTAGCCCCGATGTTATGACAAGCATTAGAAAATGCTACTAGGTGTTCATTTGTAGTAACAGTATTATTTCCCGAGAACTTAGGAAGATGCTCCTTAAACTTCGGTAAAGGGTGAGTAGCAGGTTCCAGATTAAAGGGAGAAGGCATGTTCCATGGAGTGGTCGTAGCATATTCTTTGAACTAGAAAATCCCATATTTATTTATCACTTTAGTAGGATTGGTAGTGGATTGAACAGGGACTTGATGGCTATATATATTACCAATTACTGATGAAGCAGAAGGTTGGGAGGAGGAGGAACCTTCGGTTCCACTACCATTACCCACAGATGTCATGTTGAAGGTAATAGGTATAGATGATGAAGGTGAACTAGTCGAATCAGACAAAGTTATCCTTAGAGCACTTTCTTGAGTTGACAGAACGATCTTCCTTCTTCCTATTTCAGAAATAAGAGTACCTTCAGGGGACAATCCTCTTCTTCTTCGAAGTATGAGAGGATTTGAGGACATGAAAATAAAAACCAAGGATTTAGGAAAAGAGAGGTTACTATTGATTTTTGGGCTACCTTTTCCTAGCTTCCCAGTGTTCACTGATACTTATATCTCTTTCAACTACTTCCCAAGAGTGTTCAAGTTCAACTCGAGTACTAGCAGTTTCTAAAATGGTGTTGAATAAGGTCAAAGCAATGCTAGTTTGGCTGGTAAGACCATTTCCAATATTGGGTTGTCTTGTAACAAGTGTTGTCGTGGAAAAATGATTCAATGAGTATTTAAACAAAACATAAAAAATTGAAGATAATCGTGAATACAATCAACCAGAGAGATATCGAAGATCTCCCTAGTATGGTCGCCAAATAAATGTTGAGGAAAAGGTATGGAAAACCTTACTCAAACATTTTCATATCTTGCCAGGATAAGACAAGATAGTTGGGAATGTCACCCGAGGTTTATAGCCTCAAAAAAAATCGCTTAATCCACAAATATTAATTACAAAGGACCAAGGTTGGTTTTTATGTGTTGTATATATCAATGAAAAAGAAGTAAACTTAAACAAAGTTACAAGAATGTGTGCAAAAATTATACAAATGTATATATGGATATTGTTAATCCCTAATATTCGCTCATTACCCCTTAATTGGGGCATATTATATTAGTAATGTTATTTTATTTATGTTGGCTTTAGACCATTAGTACCTCCTAGTCTCCTATATATACCAAGGAGACATTTTCATTTTGAATCATCTTGTAATTGAACATTTAAGTGGGGTAAAAGGAGGTTGCCCCCTAGAAGAGGCTTATTATCTGAAATTATCTCTTTTTCAAGGCGTTGAGTACTTTTTCTAAGGTTTTTCTATGCTATATTGATATTTGGTTCTTAATATATGGTATCAGAGCTCAAGGTCTTGGGGTTTCGCTGCTACATCTGAGACACATTGGAATTTTCACTATAACTTTTTTTCTACAATGTTTCAGAAGGAATGGCTTGGAGGATATTTAGTAGACAGATCAAGATATGTTG
>SNQJ01S0042108.1:0-18201 GCA_010110895.2 Picea sitchensis
AAAAAAAAATATTAAAACAAAACATAAACCAAATAACAAAATATCAAAATAAAAAAAAAAACTAAAAAAAATACATTAATAAAACAACATATCCTAAGTCTAAACATCACATCACATCTCACATAAACTCAAATCAACGACCATAAATATTTCCGGACCCCCCCTAGCCATCAAACTTTAACAAGATGGGGGTCCAGAATGAAGTTGTTTCATGAAAAAATCCCTGGACACTTGTCATCCCCACAGCCCAGTGGACCCCCCACCCTAAAACTACTTACCACCTCAGGGGGGGTCCGAAATACCACCTTGCCCCAAAAAACACCGCTTTCGCGACATTTTGACTAGCCCATTTGTGAAGGCGATTCCGGAAAAAATAAAGAGAATTTTGAAAACCCAAGAGAGGTTTTTCTCCATAACAGAATGAAGAACAAAAACCTCTCTCAGTTTTTTCACAGGTGCCATGGTCAGGGAGAATATAAGCCATCTTCAAGCCCCATTTTTTCATTTTTCATTTTTTTGTTACAGTCCTAATTTTGCGGGGGTTATTTCGACGAGATGGAGGAGAATTTGGCGAAACCAAAGGAGTTTTTTGTCCAGAACATGCTCATATACAATAAAATCTTTCATTTGTTTCCTAGGTGTCATCATTGAAGAGAAACATATGTCTGAGCGTACCCCTATTTTCAGCGAATTCGGTCCGGTTTTATGGAAGACAGTTCAGGATTTTCAACGATTTTATTACTATTTTTGGCCTAGACGGTTGAATCTGACTTCCAAAACTTGAGGGTGGATCTCTCCTATTTATTGATATGATTTTAATGTAAATGGGTTGTTGATCTTTGCACCCAGAAAGGCTGTTCTCTGTAAATGTTTTTAGATCCACCAATAATACAAAGGAATTGATGCACATGATTCTTGCGTCTGGACATTGGTGATGTTTTTCTTGCTATGTTAATGTTTTCTTACTCTGTTATCACCTTTGTTTCTAAATCTAACTGTTAAAAGGAATTTAAAGAATAGAATTTACCTCGTGTACTCTGTATCTGGCCTTTTATCAATCTACATGTTATTCTTCTGATTTTGAGTTAAAGAAATTCTTGAATGATTCTTTACTTAAATGAACCTCTCACCTGTTCTATCTTTCCATCACATTTAATCTTAATCGATCTAGTATCTTGACTATCTCGCAATATGAAGAAGCCTTTTAAAAGCTGTTTATATGACCTTATGTTTTAACAAAGACCCCATATCCCAAACACCTCAAATAAAAAACAAACACTATTATGCATAGCTAGCCTAATATCTATTCAATCAAATCTATATCAAACAGAGAGATCCCTCTCTGAGTCTTGGAGGGCTAGATCCCTGACTCGAAGTGGTTTTGATGTTGCCTCTATGACTACCTCTATAGCTATGGGAAAATTACAGAGTGCTAACACTATAAATGACTTCAATAATCCTCTCCACTCTTTACAAATCTTTTCCTCCTGAATTATTAGTGATGGTAGGTATTACTATCTATTCAATAAAATAACTATTAAAGTTCAATAAATTTATAAAGTTCCATAATTAATAAAGTTCCATAATTTATAAATTTTAATAAATTAATAAAGTTTTAAATTTCAATAAAGTTAATTGAATAGTTAAAATAGTATGATTGTGGGAGATTAGTTAAATTTGAAACTAATGTTTTTGACAAGATAATACTTAAAATAAAATAATTGAAATATTTTCTTTGTAAAATTTTAATATATGTAAATATAGAATAATTAAATTTCAAATAATTGTTTTGATATCAAAATAAAAGAAACTACGATAATAATAATTATTAATTATAAATAATAAAAAATGTGGATACTTAACAAACACTAAAGATAAATATTAATAGTTAGTATAATGTAAGTGGCTTCTCTCAAAGAATAGGTAGGCTCATAGAAAAACTATTTTAATTGATATTGATGAAACAATAAATATAATGGTTGAGGAAATAGTGAACACAAATGTTTCATATCAGCCACAAACATCATTGCATATACAGTCATGTTTGTTGGAAACGTGCCAACAAATTTCCCATGCGGTCACATGCACATGCATGCAACTATATTTAGAATGCGCATTCATGCACTCTCTTGCTAACAGTTTGTGTAACTGATGGATCTTATTATAACCAACTTGTCTAATTGTTTGAGAGATGCTATATATATGAGCATACCCATAGAGGTGAGAGTGCAATGTAGAGTGTAGTGAGTGTGTGTGAAAAGGACGCAATACCGAGGTGTTTTCTGTGTATGAGAGGAGAGGATGGTTGTATGATTGTGATTGGATATTGTAATTCTCCCTTGAATAATAAGAATATCGATTATCATTACCCGTGGTTTTTTCCCGCATTGGGTTTCCACATAAGTCATGGTATTAATTATGTGATTGTTGTTCTTGGTTTTATGCATCTTTAAATTTTTTATGCTCTTTTTTTCTTCCACTTCCTAAAAAGTGGTATCAGAATAGGTAGAGTAGGTTTCGAAGGTGAGCCAAGGAGAATTGTGTGCAGGTCTCCTGTGAGTGCAAGAACCTTTGGGTGTGTTTTCGGCATGTAAGGACAAGCATACCAAAGTATTGAAAATACCATATACTTTCTGAGAACAAAGGGCGTGATCGAGTGAGTTTCAGGTCAATAGTGCTCCCTAGGAATTGTTAGAGGTGCGTCGATGCTCCAACACTTAAGAAAATGGGATTTTCCCAAAATTGGTGCACCCGATTTGTGCACCACAGAGTGCCAACAAATCGATGCTTCCCCATCACACTCAGGGTGATCTATCCTCCAAAATGTCACGACCTCACATGCTTACAAGAGCATCAATCTAACAAATTAAAGTTTTTACGAGATGGTATGAATTTCGATGGTATGAGTGGTATAAATTAAATTTGAAGGGTTTCTTGTCTTATTATGCATGACATGGTCATGATCTTTAAAAGGTGAATGTTTAAAGTTTGAACCATTCTTAAAAAAGTGGGTGGATGTTTAAAAGGTGACCTTTTTTTTATAATAAAAGGTAAAAGGTAAAAGGGTGGTTTAATAAAAAGTGAGGTCAACCTTCTATGTTTGGTAAAAAGTTTTTTTATATTTAAAAAATAAAAATTATCAATTGTTTGGGTTTTATACCATTATTCTTCCATATTTAAAGGCTTGGTTTTATAAGCAATGGTTTTGGAGTTTTCTGCGAATGGTGAAAGTGTAGAGTTCTAAGTTTGAGGTGGAGAAATTCAACGGAAAGAATAACTTTATGCTATGGAAGCTCAAGATGTGGGATCTTCTTGTGCAACAAGGATTGGAAAAGGCGTTGGCTGGAAAGATAAAGAAACTGACAAGAAAGACATACAAGGACCAAGAATATATGGATATAAGATCCCTCAATACCATTCATTTGTGTCTGGTAGATGAAGTGTTGTTTAACATTGCTGGAGAGGAGACAACAATAGGTTTGTGGAACAGACTGGAGAGTCTGTATATGACAAATTTCTTCACGAAATGAATCTTCTTGAAGAGGCAGTTGTACATATTGCGGATGAAAGAAGGTACAAAAATTGTTGATCACTTGAATGTTTTCAATACTCTGATTTGTCAATTATCTAGTATGGACGTAACATACAAAGATGAGGACAAAGAAGTTACGCTATTGTGTTCATTGCCTGAGTCTTGGGATCATCTAGTCACAACTATGTGGTTTAGATCAACATATTCCATTGATTATAACATTGTTGTGGGAGTTTTGTTGTATGAGGAGATAAGGAAAATATCCAGTAAAGAAACCTCAACAACAGAAGCAATGGTGGTCAGGGGTTGATCAACAGAAAGAGGGAAAAATCATAGGGGTAAATCAAGGTCTAAGTCAAAAGGCAAGAAGAGTAAGAAGAAATGTTGGTTCTATGGAAAATTTGGGCATCTCAAGAAGGATTACTGGAAAATACATAATACATCCAAGGAGGACTCCACAAAAGAAGCAAAGGAAGTTAACTTAGCTGAAACAATTTCAGGTTCTTGTTCATGTATAGATGATGAGGTCCTGTCTACTTGTGATGTTTCACATCAACATAAACATTGGTTGTTAGATTCTAGCATCCAACCACATGTGTCTTCATAGAAATTTGTTCTCAGCTTACCAATCTATTGATGATGGTATTGTTTTTATGGGAAATGATTTTTCTTGTGTAAAATTGTTGGAGTTGGTATCATTCGGATTAAAATGCATGACAATTTTGTAAGAACATTAACATATGTAAGGCATGTACCTGAACTTAGAAAGAACTTGATATCCTTGGGAGTTATAGATTTTGTTGGTTATAGGTGTTCAACTCAACGTGGAGTACTGAATGTGTCCAAAGGCGTCTTAGTAGTCATGAAGACAAAGAAGATTGGGAACCTTTGTGAGATTGAAGGAAGGACATAAGTTAATAAAGAGTGGTAACATCTGAAGATGCAAGTGACTATGTTCGTTTATGGAATAAACAGTTGGGTTATATGAGAAATAAAGGGATTAAGGTACTGGTTGATCGTAAGTCACTTCCAAGTTTAAAGTTTCTAAATTTGAATTTCTACAAGTATTATGTCTTTGGAAAACAATGTAGACAAAAGTTTAAAATAGAAAGGCATATAAGAAAAGGTATCCTTGATTGCATTCATTCATATGTTTGAGGACCATCCGCTATAGTTTCTTTTGGAGGATCGTCATATTTTGTGACATTTATAGATTATTACTCCATAAAGGTTTGGGTCTATATACTTAAAATAAAAGATGATGTATTTAATACTTTTAAGAAATTCAAAGATTTCGTTAAAAAGAGCACTAACAGGTCAATCAAGTCTTTAAGAACATATAATGGAGGTGAGTTCACATCTGTGGAATTTGAAAATTATTTCAAGGAAGATAGGATCGAAAGACATAAGACCACGGTTTATACTCCTTAGGAAAATGGTGTTGTTGAACGCATGAATAAGACTCTTCTAGAGAGAGCAATGAGAATTCTCAGTAATGCCAAGTTGCAACAGGAATTGTGGGTAGAATCAGTTCTTACAACATGCTATTTGATAAATCGGTCACCATCAATTGCAATAAATTGTAATATTCGAGAAGATGTATCGACAGGTCATTCATGTGATTTTTCAAATCTGAGAATATTTGGTTGTGATGCTTATGCTCTTATTTCTAAAGATCAATGTTCTAAGTTAGATCCTGGATCAAAGAGATATGTCTTTGTTGGTTATGGTGATGGATTTAAGGGGTACATATTGTGGGATTCTACTTCATACAAACTCATCATAAGTAGAGATGTAGTATTTGATGAATCCTCACCCTTAAAATTAAAAATGTTAGATGTTGAAGTGAGACAAGAATAGGTACTATAGGTTCAACAAATTCAGATGGAAACTCAACCATCTTCAGAAAGGGAGGAGCATGAAGAAGTTCCAAAAGAAGAAGATGAAGATGAAAAAAATATCCAGGAAACTAAGGATATGCCTCAACCATCTCTAAGGAGATCTACACGGGCCAAGAATCCTCCTACAAGGTATGGTGATTATGTTTCATCTGTGGCTTTGGTTTCTATTGATGGAGAACCTAGTTGTTTTCAAGAAGCTATTCAGGCATCTGAAAGTACTCAATGGAAAACAGTTATGAAAGAAAAAATGGATGCCTTAGAGAGGAATAAAACATGGGATCTGGTAGAACTTCCAAATGATAGGAAGATTGTCGTTTGCAAGTGGGTCTACAAACTGAAAAAGGGAGTTGATGATAAAGTCAAAAGGTATAAAGAAAGACTGGTAGAAAAAAGGTATTCTCAAAAGGAAGGTATTGATTTTCATGTAATATTTTAACCAGTTGTGAAGCTTGCTTCATTTCATGTTGTGTTAACACTAGTTTATTTACTTTATCTTCAGTTAGAGCAGCTAGATGTTAAAACAACGTTTCTACATGGAGATTTAGATGAGGATATATATGTTGGAAAATGGAATATTCATTATTTTGGTTTTATATGTTGATGATATGCTTGTGCAAGAAAAAGTATGGTCGAAATCAACAAGTTAAAGGCTTAGTTGGCTAGGGCATTTGATATGAAGGATCTAGGAGCAAAAAAACAAATCTTAGGCATGGAGATACACAAAGATAGGAAAAATGGTAAGTTTTGGTTATCACAACAAAAGTATGTAGAGAAAATACTTATGAGATTCTATATGAATGATGTGAGACCCATACAGATCCCTTTGGCTTTCCATTTCAATATTTCTTTAGGTTTATGTCCTAGTAATGACAAAGAAAAGGATTACATGTGTCGTGTACCATATGCTAATGAAGTGGGAAGTTTGTGTTAGCATATTTTACAGGAAGTGTGTGCTTGTCATTGATGGCAAGAAAAACAATGACGATGGAAAATAGGAAAAGTATAAGTTCAGGAGGAGGAGCGAATAGTAAGCAGATATCAAAGCTCGGAATAAAAAATGTAAGCTCAGGAGGAGGAGCCAACAGTATGCAGAGATCAAAGCTCGAAAGGAAAAGCATAAGCTCAGGGTAAGAAGCCTCAACAACCATCCGATCAAGAAATTGACGGTGTTGATCGTCTCATATAATGAACATTGGTTATATGAGTGATCATGGGCTTGAGGATCGTTGGAGGATTGTGATAGTCGGATATGCAAGCCAGTTCAACGACAGGGATGAATTGCGGGGAGTAAAAGAAGAATTAAACATCTCTCTAGTTCTAATCCCGCAATTGGTCTATATCATCAGATCTCATGGACTCAGATATCGATGACTGTGGTTGATCCAACAAGCGATCATATTAAGTCAGATTGATTTGAGACCGTTGGATGTGCAATCGCCAGATCAACGGCAGGGATAGATTACATAGATCGGAAGGAGAATTAAATATCGTGCTAGTTCCAATCCCGCAATTAGTCAGGACCGTTAGATCTTATAGCCTGGAATATTGAAGATTCCAGTTGACTCACCAATGATGCACAACTTCAAATTGCAAAGTTTTGGTGACAAGTTAAATCACTCGGAAGTTGTGGTTCCGCAACCATCCTTAATCGTTGATCTTCTTCGAGAACACTCACAACCATCAGATCACTTTAAGTGGAAGGATAGGATAAGAGGGGCTAAAGGGTTGAGAATTTGATTATCCGAATACTCATCAACCATCAGATCAAACCCGAATTCATGTTAGCCATCAGATCATTTAAAGTGGAAGGATAGGAAAAGTGAGGTAAAAGATATGAGATCTCATTTATGTGAATTTCCGTCAGCCGTTGGATCATTCTAAGTGGAAGGATAGAATAAGATAGAAGAGTTGCATTGTAGAAAGATCGAGCCATCAATCCAAGATCATGATCGAAGAACAACATTTAGTTCGGGTATAAAGATGCGAGGAGGTTAAGCTCCGTAAAAATCTCACTTCAGAGTTTTTAGTTGGAGATTTGAAAAACCCGAAGCCCAGAGAGTCAAAACTCCAAAATGAATAAATACCATCGGCTCTGGAGAACATACGATGAATGTTAGATCAGGTATATCTACGTCAACATGTTACATCAACAAACCTCATCCGCAAGGACATGTGCCAGACCACATCAACAAAGGACATATGGGAGATCACGCCATCAAACCATGTCAACAAACCACGTCAGCAAGGATATCTGGAAAACCACGTCAACAAGGGCGTGTGGAATACCACATCAGAAAACCACGTCAGCAAGGACACAATTCGTCTGATCTGAAAGATTACTTCCCGTGTATTCTCAACCATTCATCATAGTACAGTAGAAGGATAGTGTAAGTTTGAAAAGTTGAAATCTGGAAGTTTCGAAGGGCAAAGTTCTGAAATCCATCCATCTCAATGATTGATTAAGTCCTAGTCATTGGATTGAACAATGAAAGGATGAGTGTAAGGATCAAATCTGACCATTGATTTGTTTCCGTGAAATAAATCATCCGATCTGGTTGAAAGGTCAAATTCCCGAAGTAAATGAGGACTGTTGATCTGAGAGGGACACACGTCAATGGACTGTCAACTCTGTAAGTTTGGCGTATGGGAAAAGAGAGGTTTGGGATTTGAAACTCCTGGAGGCCGAATCATGAAGTAAATCTCAGTCATTGATTTAGGAATGGTATATCTGATCCGCATGTTATCACCATATAATTCCTAGTGGGTGTCCAAGTTTCGGAAATTTTCTGATGGGTTAAATCGCCGCAGAGCTGTGATACATTTAGAGGACCCGTTTATATCTGGCAGCATTTGGAAGAAGTAGCAGAGATATGAAGAATAAATCTTAGTTGAACATCGATATCAAAGGTGGCCCGGATCAACAACCGAGATGTGTATCGGAGATACAACTAGCACAAAGATTAAGAGGTCGAGGGTGGGCCAGGGAAAACCGTCACGTTTTTTTGCGGGACACATGGCACCCTTAGAAGTATATCAGAAAGGAGGGTTGTCTAAAAAAAAACCACCTTTTTCAACCTCCAATGTCAAATTCATCGGGAAAGATGCTGACCATAGATCTTGAAACGACCGGGATCAACGGTCGAGGTGCAACTCAACGATCGAAGTAGCGCGAGAATTGGCCGACAAGGGGTGGACAGGGGAAAACTGCCCTGGTTTAAATCATGAACATGTGGTGTTCTATAAGACACATAGGGACTAAGATTGGTTCATCTAAAACAACTCCAAACCCCGATGGAAACAGATTCCTATAAAAGGAGGGACCCTAGGCATTATTCTATGAGTATTTGAAACAGTCGAACGTTAGGAGATTTGGCACAAAGCTTCCATCCAAATTTTGAAATTCAGGACTGAACCAGATTTGTTTTCTCACCGCTTATCAGGTATTCTTCACGGTGGCTGGAAATACTATTGTTTTATCCGTGAGGGAACCATATACTCCCTCCAGAGAAGATACCCTAATTGACAGAGATTCTGACGTTTTCGACATAGTGACAACAGTCTCACCCATTTCTGTGTCCAAATCAAATTTGCTGAAAAACGTCGGATCCAACATATCCTTTCTTGAAGCGACTTGATCCTCTTTCACCCCTTATGTCGTAGAAACAATTTTCCCATTCCCCGAATTCGTGAATTGGTGTGCTGAGAGATATTCCCAGGGAGAAAGAGTCATCCTAAACAAATTATGGTCAGAAGTCCTTTGTAAAGTAGATGGTCCCTTGCTCCGACATGGCCTTAATGCAATAGATGCCTTCCCTGTGGTGTCAGAACCCTTTGATGAATAAATAATGATTATGATTTATAGGGAATTCTTGCCCGAGGTAAAAACCATGTTTTTGCAAACCATAGTCAAACCTGATCATCATTGAGAAAGTCTATCCCTGCCTTCCAATCTAAGCATCATGATCGTCGAAGTCCAGTGGGTTTGCTCTCTACTGAGTCAAATTCTAGATCTAGACAATGACAAGTTTGTGGTAGAGGTTATGTTGGCAATCCTGTTAATTTTCTTCATGTTTGGGCAATCAGTCCATGTCAGTTTTGATGAACTTATTGCGGAGAACATACATCAACAGCTGGTTAATTTCAGCTCATTGAGACATTTCAGATACTACTCTCATTTGTTGAGAATGTTTTTGGGATCTAACAATACCAAGCTCCCTGAAAATGTGTTTATTTCAACCGAGTGTAAAAAGATCACCATGCTCATATTCATGAACAAAATCATGTCCAGAATATATAGTCTCATTTTCGGTTCAGACTTGCCAAGAGTCCTGGAAGAGATGAAAAGTTCGTTGCAACCGAGTCCGAAGAATGCTATGGGAGACTGGATGTTTTTCACTCAGTCCATCATGATTTGGGTATACATATGCCAATAAGGACCTCACCTTTTACCAGTCTTCCTGACTCCTAAGATATTTGCGTTGGAATTTATAAGACATAGGATTATCTCAGAGACTGAACACTTCCTCAAAGCTCACAAGTCTTCAAATATGAAATTCCCATTCGTGGTAGGTCCTTTTGTGGTGAAGAGAAAGTCTTGTTTTCCTCAAATTCAGTATAAACTCAATGAATTTGGGTTCACACAGCTGAAAGGAAGAATATATGATCCACATAATGTTATATCAAAGAGAAGATTGTCAAGCAGAAAAGGCCCTTATGAACACGAGCACATTGAAGAAATAGATAAATTGGCCAATCTAGAGACCTACACAGAAATGGAGGTCATCACGCTGCATGAACAAGCAAAGAAGACAAAGACTACTTCCCAACAAATCTCAGCACAAAAACCCTCACCTAGGTTGATTATCAAGGCTCCTAAAATGAGCATCTTCAGTAAGAGAAGCAATTCAGAAGCCCTAGGGTCTAGCGGCCAGCAAGACACCCTCAAGAAAATGAGAGCCACATCACCTTTTCCAACTATCGACTTGGAAGAAGAAGAACAAAAAGGAAAGACGTGCATGGAGATGGTAGACACTAAGGTCCAGAATGAAGAGATCAATCCTAAAGACAAACCACAAAATGAAGGCAACATGAAGGTTTTTAGCAGTAGGAAACACATATTTGGCCAGACTCTCGGGATGGTTTATCAATATAAGGAAGACTTGCTACAACAGTATGCAGTGAAAGGGAGTATGGCCAATAACAAGATAAAGGAGATTTTTCCCGAAGTGGAAGGGACATCTTAGTGCAAAGCTCACCTAATCTCATTTAGAGATGTGGAGAAAAAGACATTTAACATTGCAGTGGCCAATAATGATAAGGTATATGAGTTCAAGGTACACTATGAGAACATCGACTCTCCTGACAAAGTGAAATTACACAAAAATGTCAGTGATATGTTATACGTTGATTACCTAAGCTTAGCTCTGAAAGTTGCAAGGTTGAAAACACATGTATTGAAACTGGAAGGACAACTGAAACAAGAAAAGGTGTCCAGCAAACCTTGGATGATGCAGGTAAAAAGATTAGAGTCTGAAGGTCCACAAGGGGTGAAGGCCTCTATGGATGAAAAGGATAAAATGATTCAAAGTTTGAAGAAAATATTGAAGATGTCACCTACAGACCATCCACAGACAGCGGAGTTAATTGCTTTGGAGCAGGAAAAGGAAACCTTCAGACAAGAGGCTCTAGACTACAAGGCTAAGGTGTTGCGGTTGGAGAAAGATAAGGAAAGTTGGTCATAGATGTAGGCGACAATAGATATGGAGATTATCATACCTGCCAATGCAGAGGCTAGATCAAATGTTGAGGGGTTAGTTCAGGCTATGTCCCAGATAAGTTTGAAAACAGGCGAGATGAAGGATCTAAAAAAAAACTTAGAAAAACTGAAACAAGAGGCTAAGGTGAAGGACGAGAAATTAACTCAACTCTATGGAGAGAACCAAGACCTGCAAGAAGGAGTGAACAAGCTAAAAAACAGATTGAAGGGTAAAACACTACTGCAGGGAGCCAAACATGTGATATGGGATGTGATTGTTGTAGAGGTTGCTAAATTCAAAAGTTATCTAAACTTTATCAATGACAAGGACAACATGGCTGCTACAGCTCGAAACAGCTGCGCTTTTGTAAATGAAGTGTTAGCGAAGAAGCCCTCGGAATGGGCCCAAAATTCCATCGAATTGTTGAATGCCATACCAACCTCTGATCTTCAAACCATTGGTGTGAAAGAAAGGACCGCTTTAATCATTTCAGCCAGGAGAATCATTGCCAAACACAACCTACTCAGATCGGTTCAGAACAAAGATGTGCAAATGGACCATAGAATACAGGAGTTTAAAGACGCCTTCAAACAATTGTTTGCCAAAGGCCTCCCCTCATTCTGGGATGGTAAAGCCTCATTGTACAAGAAAGAAGATTATGACACTCTTCTCATGTAATGCAGGATGGACCATTCTAGGTTTGAATATATGGAAGAAAGTCTGAAGGGTCCTAGCTTGGTAGAACACTTAGCTTCTAATTTCAAAATTCTGAACAAATTCAAAATAGTGAAAGTCAGCGTGCCAATCATGTCCTACGCAATGTGCATCGACCTGGAAATTTTGATTAAAGAGATGATGGACTACGAAATCCCCTCTGATGTACAATGGAAGGAACTTGTATGGTTGGGAAAGACAAAATGCCACGTCCCCAGAAACAATAGATGATCTCCAACTTTCACCCATCTTACCAGACCTAATGGGAGTATAGAGCAGGCCAGGTGTAGCAGAAGAAGTCGGGCAGTCAGAGAGATTATTCATGATGATGAAATGTTTCTTTTTGTTAATGATTGAAATTCATTTCGTATACTGAAACTGACATCCGAAAATGTTACAGAAGCTTAAACATTTCAGTTTCAGTTATTTTTTGATCAAATTGTATAAGTACTAAGAGGCTTGAATTAGCCAATGTTGGCAGAAGTGTAAGAGCACCTTTTGGTTGTATCAAACTTTATTTGTAAATTTTTTGAATCTGAATCGAATACAAATGCAGAAGATTTTGAAGTCTCTATGAAAAGATTCTAACGGGTGGTGATATGAGCTTTGTTTCCTTTCATCGTATGTATTTCTTGTAGCCTGTCATTTCATTTAAATTTTCTTCTATTTATATTGGAGAGTTTAAAGGCCCAGAATTCGTCCCGCGACGCTCTTGGTCTAAGCAATTTAAACTATGTGATTGTCTTCTTAACTTATTCAGAATTCATTTCAGTAATGCTCTGATGCAGTTATTTGTCTTCTTTATCTTCCTACACATCTTTTTATTTCAAGAATAACTCAGATTCATCACCTTATTTAGCCTTTTTCCTCTGGAGAGTTCTATCATTCTATGCATTGTCTTCGTTCACTTTTAGAATTTTGACTCCATCACTGATAGTGTTCCCCTATACTTTTCCAACAACTCTATTAAAAATCTCCCCAAAAAATTAAATCTAGCCGTCGGTTTCCATAGATATATCAAGTGACACGAGAGAGCCCTCTCTGAGTTGGACAGGCTAGTGCCTCAGCTTTAAATCTGGTTGAAACAGTTACCTCTATCATTTTTCTATTCATTCGGACAGAATTTATAGAGTGCTAACATTCTGGTGCCGTTGCTGGGGATCGAACCCGAAAATTTTTCCCTGGGAAAACGACTTAAAGCTTTAATTTGATCCCTAAGGGTGACAGTAGACAAAATACCTTACTGGCTGAAGAATATCTTTACCCTGGCGACTCCATTACCCAGAGATCAGTTGTACTACGCTGTGTGAGATAGAAACCCTGGCTCCTAAGAGAATCCACACTATGAGAAACCCAGACCCCGAGCCTGCAGTCCCTGTCTCTAGTCCTGAAAAGCTTGGCCGAAGGAGAAAATAAAGGACAGTGACCCTTGTGTTACGTCTAGACCGATATTCTTCCTTACCTAGAGGCGGATTGATCAGCATCAATGACCTTGAGTTTTACCTAAAGTTTGAACACTCCCTTTTCAGAACCAGGTCTGAATCCTATTTAGACAAGACCCTATTTGATGAAAAACGATTCCAAGATTTGATTCTATATGCTCCTGTTAAACCCGTAGTGCCCCCTGTCCAAAACCAACAGCCACTCCAACCCCTCACAACAACTATGGCGACCAGATTTTCTCCTCTCATACTGCCTGTTGCATTGCATGACTTACCCCAGGAATACAACCTAAGGATTAAGCTATATGACGATGAGGGTAACATATCGGCCCAGAAACACCTAGATTGGTTTAATGACTTCATAGACTTAGAGGAGGTGGATTTTGAAGACGTGAAAATGAGGTTGTTCACACAAAGCCTTGTAGGAGATGTAAGAAAATGGTTCAGAGCCCTGGCACCAACAAGCATTGTAGATTTCGCAACTTTTGAGACACTCTTCCTTGCTAGATGGGGAGATAAGAAAAAAACCCTTCAGTTGTTGACCTACTACAATAATATGAAGAGGTCCCTTGATGAAACAATGCAAGAGTTTTCGCCTATATTCATGAAGGTATATAATGCAATTCCTGATGAAGTAAAACCCCCACCTAAAGCGGCTCAGCTCAGATATGTCAATTCTTTCAAAAGTGATTTTTCTTTATTATTGAGGGAGCGAAGATCTTCCATGCTAGATGATATGATGATAGATGCCATCGAAGTCGAAGTAAACCTAATGGATTCAGGAAAACTGAAAGCTAATCCTGGTAGAAACATGGAAAAAACTCAGGATAAAGAAAAAACTTCCACGTCACAAACATCAGAAGAAAGGATCGAAGCGATGATGAGAAACATGGAAAAGATGATGGAAAGAATGGCACCATGAAACAGACCTAACCCTAGGGAACATGCCGATGGTCCACCCAGGAATCCGAGGAGACCCGTCGATCCACAAATTCGGCAAAGGGAGTAGAGGAATCAGGGTAATCAGGCAACCCAAGAAGACCAAACAAATAAGGGGAATCAAGGAAAGCAGGGAGAACAACAAGTCAGACCCCCATTTCAGAATAATTATATGAATGAAGATTATGATGAATATTTTGAAAATAATGTGAACTGCTATGATGACAAAGAAACTGAAGTGTTTTTGACCAAGGAAGAACACGACCAGTTCATGGATGCGAGTGAAATCTTCTTGCAAGATGAAGAGGAGAGGTTATCAGTAGAAAAAGAATATTACGAGACCGTATTGCAGAACGCCATCATGCAATTCCAAAGGAAATACAATCTCTGAAATCAAAAGGTGCCTCAAAATCCTCTGAAAGGTAACATCCCAAAGGAAAACCTCACCAAAGATGCTCAGATTAATGTGCCCTCTTCCAGTCAGCCCCAAAAGGATTCCTCTATGAAAGACTCCACTGCAAAAGATGCTACAGATAAGGGCAAGTAGAAAGAGGAACCTACGAAGAAAATATTGACAAGAAAAGAAACTGTCCCTAAAGAGGTAGAAACAACTCCGTCCTCTTTTGACTTCGAAAGTGAGATGGCTAAGATTAATATTTCGGTACCCTTTAATGAATTGATCAGAAATCGTGAATACAGAAGTCAGATCATCAAGATGCTTAAGATTGGACAAACCTCTGATAATCTGAACATACAAGACAACCACCCAGACATTTTATTTGGGCTGAGAGTAGAAGAAAGCGGTGAAAATGAAGAAGTTCCCCCTTTCTATGTAAGCTTAAAAATCCACAACATGACCTTACACAATGCTATGTTGGACTCTGGAGAATCTCACAATTTGATGCCTAAAGTGGTCATGGACCAATTGGGCCTTGAGGTCACAAGGCCTCACAAGGATCTGTTCTCTTTTGATTCAAGGAAGGTGAAATGCTTTGGCATGATAAAGGACATGGTCATTTCCTTGGCACAAATCCTGACGAAGAACATGGCGATGGATGTAGTGGTCGCTGATATCCCTCCGAAATTTGGCATGATGTTGTCCAGATCATGAGCTGCAAAACTAAAAGGAACCCTCCAAATGGACATGTCATATGCCACGATTCCTTTTTTTGGTCAAGACAAAATATTGTACAGGGAAGTTCTACTGAAATATATAGTCAACAATAAATCACAACCTACCAACCACCCTATATACTCGGTAAGAACTGAGTTGGGGTCTTCCATTTTATTCAATGATATATGCTTTGGAGCAAAAGAGATGAAAATAGTCCTGGCAGATAAAGGTATACCCGGGCAACAGTTGGAAGAAATATCAGAACAACAGGGTGACCCAGAAGATCAGATATGGAAAATGAGCTTCGATGGAGCTGCATGTAGAGAAGGAGATGGAGCTGGCATGTCGATAAATCACCCCACAGGAGATGCAAAATTATGCTCTTACAAACTCGTTTTTGAATGTACAAATAATATGGTCAAATATGAGGCATTAATATTGGGATTGAAAATCTTGGAAGAGCTGGGTGCCAAAAGGATCGTTGTACTTGGAGATTCTGAACTCATCATAAATCAAATTAAAGGTATCTACCAAGCCATGCATCCTAGACTGAGGTCTTACAGAAATATGGTATTAGAACTTCTTGAGAAATTTTCAGAATGCAACCTTTCAAGAATCCCACGAGAGCAGACACAAGTTGCAGATGCACTAGCCACTTCAGCGGCAGTGTTCAAAGTCCCAATTTTTCCTGAAAAAATCTACAAGGTTGAAGTCAAGTACAGACCGACGATACCAGATAATATGAAACACTGGCAAGCCTTCGAAGATGATAAACAGATAGAAAGCTTCCTCAGGATGGAAAATGAGTTCGAGAATTTAAACATCGATGAATGTTATGACAATGAAGTAGATGTCGCTGTTTTCACAAAAGAAGGATACTTTGACAATCAAATTGCTGGCAGAGATATCGTGCAGATGAAAAGCAACATTATCCCCAAAGGCCTGGTACCATTGGAATTTTTTTTTTATAACAACGATGTGGCCAGAAGTCCAAAGATCAAAGTAGATGAAGAGGACGTGGAGGGTTGTAACATTGGTACTCCAGAAGACCTGAAGATCATTAAACTGTCCAAGAATCTTAGCCCTGAAGTAAAAGAGAGGTATGTAAAATTGATGAATGAATTCCCTGATGTTTTTCCCTGGAGCTATGATGACTTGAAAGTTTATGATACTAGTATAATCCAACATGTCATCCCGATAAAAGAAGATCACAAGCCATTTAAACAAAAGTTGAGAAGAATAAACCCTCTGCTATTACCATTGATAGAGAAACAAGTGAAGAAACTATTTGAATCAAAAATCATAGTGTCCCTAAGATTCTCCAAATGGGTAGCAAATCTAGTACTTGTCAGAAAGAAGAGTGGGGAGATCAGACTGTGTGTGGACTTCTGTTAAGCCCTAATATTGGCTCATTACCCCTTAATTGGGGCATATTATATTAGTAATGTTATTTTATGTATGTCGGATTTAGACCATTAGTTGTAATTATACCTCCTAGTCTCCTATATATACCAAGGAGACATTTTCATTTTGAATCATCTTGTACTTGAACATTTAAGTGGGGTAAAAGGAGTTTGCCCCCTTGAAGAGGATTATTATCTAAAATTATCTCTTTTTCAAGGCATTGGGTACTTTTCCTGAGGTTTTTCTATGCTATATTGATGTTTGGTTCTTAACATATGGTATCAGAGCTCAAGGTCTTGGGGTTTCGCTGCTACATTTGAGACACCTTGGCATTTTCACTATAAATTTTTTTCTACAATGTTTCAGAAGGAACGACTTGGAGGATATTTATTAGATGTATCAAGGTACGTTGGGTTAGCAATTCAGCTCCTGAGGCCTTATACTTTCGGAGATATAGCCTGTACAAGATAGGGTTATGGAATCATCCTGAAATGAGTCATTGCGGAATTTTCGCTATAAAATATTTTCTGTAACGTTTCATACCCTACACTTTGGAGGCTATTTACATAAATTAGAAAGGAATCTATGGTAAAAATTTCAGCTTTTGTGTCATATCAAATTTGTATATACACCTTGTTTAAGATAGGGTATATGACTAGTCCTATTGACTAGTCTCAAGAAGGTGTTTTAGGTAAAACAATCACAAATTCTTCCTAGAGTATCCAAATTGAGTGGGAGTGGTTTCATTGGATTGTGAACAGTCTGCAGTATTTCTGGTGCGAGTTTTAGAATTTTATATCAATTATTTTGGGTGGGGCACGCTATACAAGTGAGATCTCCTAGAAAGGCCAAAAATCAGCAAGTTGTGGGGAAGTTACTGTAAATTCCACTTGGCACATCCAATTTTGATCAGACCTATGGCATTGTAGAGAAGAAATATCAGATAACTACATAAAATAAAGTTTCATACCTAGAAGGGCCAAAAATTAGGAGATACAATAGAAGCAATATTGTCTAGCAGAACCATCTCAAAATCAAGGTTCAAAAGTGATACTTGGCCAACATGCCACCCAAAAAGGGAACTTCTACACCAACTAAGCCTCCAGAAAATCCTACTTGGACTCTCGATGAAGGTGAAGAAATGTGTAGGGACATAAATTATTTACAAAAGAAGATAGTAACAAAAGATGAACTACAAGAGATGATGGATTCAATGGAAGCTAAGTTGGATACTAATATGGATGGTTTAAAAAGGGGAGATCACGGAAGTGTTGAAAAATTTCGTAACAGAGAAGACACCTGAAAGTGAAAATGCATCCCATGAAATTCATGATGAGGACACAAGGAAGGTGAATCAAGAATGGAGAAACTCCAACTTTTGTTTAAAGACCAACCACGT
>SNQJ01S0042108.1:26278-41745 GCA_010110895.2 Picea sitchensis
GAATATACATGAGCAACCATCCTCAAAAAGAAGAGAGGAGGTGAATATATAGAATTTCCAACATAGAAATTCTAGTAAAAAAAAGCTAGAAATAGCTAAAATAGGTGTCATAAGCTAAGGGAGACCACATAGTTCAACCTAGAACACTAAATATACATGTCACACACTCATTAATTTCCACAAGATTTAAGTGATGCACATTATCTCACTTAATCTCACTTAACTGACAAGAGAAGCAGTTCCAACTCACTTAACTGACCCGAAATAGTAGTTACTAATAATAGTAACAACAAAAATCATTAATTAAGGAATAAATCTCTCACTCAAAGAGGAGGTGCACATTCCCCAATAATAGATGAGTTTTTTCATGCGAGATTTGGATTAAATCATGAATAAATCAAGAATAAATCAAAAAAATCAAGAACCAGGAGTTGAGTCTTGATCTAAAAATAACAGTTTTCCCTAAAATCTAGGGATGAAGCACCCTTCTTCTCTATGTGGCCAAATTAGGTGAAATAAAGTGTAAATGAATTCATTAACCAAGCTCTAGGAGTCTAAGCTAGGTATAAACTAATGTAAGTTAGGGTTATGCTCCAACAAGCCGTGCTAAGTAATTTGAAGTTTTTGAATAAAATGAAGAGATTCAGATCACACACATAGGCTTACAACCCAATGGGTAGGCACTTGGTATACAATTCTTTGCCACCTTGCGGGGAGGATAGCATCCCCAGTTGGAGCTAATGTTATCACCATATAATTCCCAGCGGGTGTCCGAGTTTCAGAAATTTTATGACGGGTTAAATCGCCATAGAGTTGTGATAAATTTAGAGGACCCGTCTATATCTGGCGGCGTTTGGCGGAAGTAGCAGAGATATGAAGAATAAATATCAGCTAACCGTCGATCTCAAAGGCAGACCAGATCAATGGTTGAGACATGTATCAGAGATACAACTAGCACAAAGATTAAGCGGTCGAGGGTGGGTCGGGGAAAACCATCACAGTTTTTTGCAGGACGCGTGGTACCCTCAGAAGTATATCAGAAAGGAGGGTTGTCTAACCAAAAACACCTTTTTCAACCTTCGATGTCAAATTCATCGGGCAATATGTTGACCGTAGATCTTGAAACGACCAAGATCAACGGTCGAGGTGCAATTCGATGATCAAAGTAGTGCGAGAATTAGCCGACAAGGGGCAGACTGGGGAAAATTGCCCTGGTTTAAATCATGAACACATGGTGTTCTCTGAGACACATCAGGGTTAAGGGTGGTTCATCTAAAAATGATTTTCTCCAAACCCCGATGGAAATAGACTCCTATAAAAGGAGGGACCCCGAGCATTATTCTATGAGTATTTGAAACAATCGAACGTTCGAAGATTTGGCACAAAGCTTCCATCCAAATTTTGAAATTCAGGACTGAACCAGATTAGTTTTCTCGCCGCTTATCAGGTATTCTTCACGATGGCTTCCAATCCTATTGTTTTATCCGTGAGGGAACTAGATACTCCCTCCAGGGAAGATACCCTAATTGACAGAGATTCTGGCATTTTCGACATAGTGACAACGGTCTCACCCGTTTCTGTGTCCAAAGAGAATTTTTTGAACAACGTCGGATCCCACATATCCTTTCTTGAAGCAGCTTGAGCCTCTTTCACCCCTTATGTCGTAGAAACAATTTTCTTGTTCCCCAAATTCGTGAACTGGTGTGCTGAGAGATATTCCCAGGGAGAAAGAGTCATCCTAAACAAATTAGGGTCAGAAGTCCCTTGCAAAGTAGATGGTCCCTTGCTCCGACATGCCCTAAATGTAACAGACGCCTCCCCTGTGGTGTCAGAACCCTTTGAGGAATAAATAATGATTATGATTTATAGGGAATGCTTGCCCGAGGTAAAAACCATGTTTTTGCAAACCATAGTCAAACCTGAACATCATTCAGAAAGTCTATCCCTGCCTACCAATCTAAGCGTCATGATCGTCGAAGTCCAGTGGGATTTCTTTCTACTGAGTCAAATTCTAGGTCTAGACAATGACAAGTTTGTGGTTGAGGTTATGTTAGGAATCCTATTAATTTTCTTCCTGTCTGGGCAATCAATCCATGTCATTTTCGATGAATTTATTTCAGAGAACATACATCAACAGCTGGTTAATTTCATCTCATTGAGACATTTCAGATACTACTCTCATATGTTGAGAATGTTTCTGGGATCTAACAATACCGAGCTCCCTGAAGTTGCATTTGTTTCGATCGAGTGTAAAAATATCACCATGCTCATCTTCATCAATAAAATCATGTCCAGAATATACAGTCTCATTTTCGGTTCAGACTTTCCAAGAGTCCTGGAAGAGATGAAACGTTCGCTGCAACCGAGTCTGGAGAATGCTATGGGAGACTGGATGTTTTTCACTTAGTCCATCGTGATTTGGGTATACGGATGCCAATAAGGACCTCACCTTTTACCAGTCTTCCTGACTCCTAGGATATTTGCGTTGGAATTTATAATATAGAGGATTATCTCAGAGATTGAACACTTCCACAAAGCTCACAAGGCTTCAATTCTGAAATTCCCGTTCATGGTAGGTCCTTTTGTGGTGAAGAGCAAGTCTTGTTTTCCTCAAATTCAGTCTAAACTCAATGAATTTGGGTTCACAGAGTTGCAAGGAAGAATATATGATCCACATAAGTTTATATCAAAGAGAAGATTGGAAAGCAGACAAGGCCCTTATGAACATGAGCACGTTGAAGAAATAGATAAATTGGCCAATATAGAGACCTACACAGAAATGGAGGTCATCACCCTGCATGAACAAGAAAAGAAAACAGAGACAACTTCCTAGCAAAGCTCAGCACAAAAACCCTCACCCAGGTTGATTATCAAGGCTCCTAAAATGAGCATCTTCAATAAGAGAAGCAATTCAGAAGCCCTAGGGGCTAGCGACCAACAAGACACCCTCAAGAAAATGAAAGCCACATCACCTTTTCCAGTTATTGACTTGGAAGAAGAAGAATATAAAGGAAAGACATGCATGGAGATGGTAGACACTAAGGTCCAGAACGAAGAGATCAATCCCGAAGACAAACCACAAAACAAAGGCAGCATGAAGGTTTTTAGCAGTAGGAAACACATATTTGGCCAGACTCCAAGGACAGTTTATCAATCTAAGGAAGAATTGCTACAACAGTATGCAGTGAAAGGGAGTATGGCCAATAGCGAGATAAAGAAGATTTTTCCCTAAGTGGAAGGGACATCTCCACGCAAATCTCACCTACTCTCAGTCAGAGATGTCTAGAAAAAGACATTCAACATTGCAGTGGTCGATAATGATAAGGTATCTGAGTTCAAGGTACACTATGAGAACATCGACGCTCCTGACAAAGTGAAATTCCACATAAATGTCAGTGATATGTTATACGCTGATTACCTAAGCTTAGATCTGAAAGTTGCAAGGTTGACAACACATGTATTGAAATTGGATGGACAACTGAAACAAGAAAAGGTGTCCAGCAAAGCTTGGATGATGCAGGTAAAAAGATTAGAGTCTGAAGGTCCATAAGGGGTGAAGGCCTCTCTGGATGAAAAGGATAAAATGATTCAAAGTTTGAAGAAAAGATTGAAGATGTCACCTACAGACCATCCACAGACAACAGAGTTAACTGCTTTGGAGCAGGAAAAGGAAACCTTCAGACATGAGGCTTTAGACTACAAGGCTAAGGTGTTGCAGTTGGAGAAAGAGAAGGAAAGTTGGTCACATATGCAGGTGACAACATCAGATATGGAGATTATCATACCTGCCAATGCAGAGGCTGGATCAAATGTTGAGGGGTTAGTTCAAGCTATGTCCCAGATAAGTTTGAAAATAGGCGAGATCAAGGATCTAAAACAAAACTTAGAAAAACTGAAACAAGAGGCTAAGGTGAAGGACGAGAAATTAACTCAATTCTACGGAGAGAACCAAGACCTGCAGGAAAGAGTGAACAAGCTAAAAACCAGATTGAAGGGTAAAATGCTACTGCAGGGAGCCAAACATGTGATATGGGACACGATTGCTACAGAGGTTGCTAAATTCAGAAGTTATCTGAACTTTATCAATGACAAGGACAACATGGCTGCTACAGCTCGAAACAACTGCACTATTGTAAATGAGGTGTTAGAGAATAAGCCCTCAGAATGGGCCCAAAATTCCATCGACTTATTAAATGCCATACCAAACGCCAATCTTCATACCATCGGTGTGAAAGACAGGACCGCTTTAATCATTTCCAAACACAACCTGCTCAGATCAGTTCAGAACAAAGCTGTGCAAATGGACCATATCATACAGGATTTTAAAGACACGTTCGAACAATTGTTTTCCAAAGGCCTCCCCTCATTCTGGGATGGTAAAGGCTCATTGTACAAGAAGGAAGATTATCACACTCTTCTCATGCAATGCAGGATGGACCATTCCAGGTTTGAAGATATGGAAGAAAGTTTGAAGGGTCCTAGCTTGGTAGAACACTTAGCTTTTGATTTCAAAATTTTGAACAAATTCAAAACAATGAAATTCAGCATGCCAATCATGTCCTACGCAACGTGCATCGACCTAGAAATTTTGATTAAAAAGATGATGGACTACAAAATCCCCTCTGACGCGCAATGGAAGGAACTTGTACATTTGGGAAAGATAAAATGCCATGTCCTCGAAAACAACAGATGATCTCCAGCTATCACCCATCTTACCAGACCTAACAGAAGTACAGAGCAGACCAGGTGTAGCGGAAGCAGCCGGGCGATCAGAGAGATTATTCATGATGATGAAACGTTTCTTTTTGTTAATGATTGTAAGTCGGTTCGTATACCAAAAATGACATCCAAAACTATTATAGAAGATGAAACGTTTCAGTTTCAGTTATTTTTTGATCAAATTGTATAAGTACTAAGAGGCTTGAATTAGCCAATGTTGGCAGAAGTGTAAGAGCACCTTTTGGTTGTATCAAACTTTGTTTGTAAATTTTCTGAATCTGAATCGAATACAAATGCAAAATATTTTGAAGTCTCTATGAAAAGATTCTAATGGGTGGTGATATGAGATTTGTTTCCTTTCATCGTATGTATTTCCTGGAGCCTGTCATTTCATTTAAATTTTCTTCTGTTTAAATTGGAGAGTTTAAAGGCCCAGAATTCGTCCTGCGATGCTCTTGGTCTAAGCAATTTAAACTATGTGATTGTCTTCTTAACTTATTCAGAATTCATTTCAACAATGCTCTGATGTAGTTATTTGTCTTCTTTATCTTCCTACACATCTTTTTATTTCAAGAATAACTCAGATTCATCGCCTTATTTAGCCTTTTTCCTCTAGAGAGTTCTATCATTCTACGCATTGTCTTCATTCATTTTCATAATTTTTACTCCATCGCTCATAGTGTTCCCCTCTTCTTCTCCAACAACGCTATTAAAAATCTCCCAAACAAATCAAATCTAGCCACCGGTTTCCATAGATATATCAAGTGACATAAGAGAGCCCTCTCTGAGTTGGGAAAGCTAGTGGCTTAGCTCTAAAGTTAGTTGAAACAGTTACCTCTGTCATTTGTCTATTCAGCTGGACAGAATTTACAAAGTGCTAACACCACAGACTTGAGTGGATGGATCTAAACCTTCAGTTCAGGAGCACCATCAAGATCGTGAGATCGACGGTCCCGTCGCATTGCGGGGTAAGAACATGCTCGTGTCTTAATTTTTCATTAGCGAGCCGCAATCGAAACCATGGTTTTCGAGAAAGGATGCGTGGAGGCTTGTAGTGAATTGTGGGGAGAAAAGAGGGTTTCCCTCAAACCACATTTGGCCGTGCCTACAATCGCATGGTCACATGATAGTATCACCCATGGTCACATTAGTGGAAGATAGGGGAAGGACCTATTTCTGCCAAGCTCCACCTTGGAGTATAATCCAATGGCATTGATCAAACCGAATCTGATCGAAGGGTTGTTTCATCTCACGATTTATTGATAGGTTACGATTGAGTTACACTAACTGAATCATTGTTCTTGAGAAGATGAATCATTGTTCCTGAGCGTTGGAATCATGGCTCTTAAGCGTTTTAAGATTCCCGACTTGAGGGTTAGATATTGGGAGTGTAACGGATGACGAGAGTATGAATAAAATAAAAATGTCATGAGAGGGTGAGGTTTTTGTTTCTCTGTAAATGTATTCGAACTGTCTGCAATGCAATGAACATCATGAACTGAGGGAGAAAAAGGAGAAATGCAGAATATGATTTGGACAGAGCATAAATGGTGAAAACAACAGACTGTATGAGAATTTAAGCACAAGGAGATGCGAGAAGAAACAAGACACTGATGTAGACAGAGAAGAGCAGTGTAGCAGAACAATGATGAGACTGGTACACCATTGATAAATACTGTATCACTGTAATAACTTGCAGAAAGAAAAAAATTATAATTTAGGGTGGTAGGGAGGTGCTAGGGAGGACTTTTTTCCTCAGAGTTTCAAGTGGGTTCTTGAACACAGAGAGTTGTAGCTTCCATCTAGTTTCATCCAAAAAAACCAGGGTGGTAGGGTGGTGCAAGGGAGAACTATTGTTCTATGTTATACAGGTTGGTGCCTGTGTGACTAGAAGTTGATGCTTCCATCCAGTTGGTGTTGGAACACTCAGGGAGTTGGTGCTTCCTTCTAGTGGGTGCTAGAGAAACCAGAGAGTTGGTTCTCTCAACAAGTTGCATCTTGTAAAACAAAGGTGGTAGCCTCAAAAGGAGTTGGAGCTCATAAGAATGATAATGTACAGAACATAAAACACTGCCTATCATTCCAAGAAGAAGATGTTTTCTCCCTTTATGGGTTTCAAACTACTTTAGAGATGGGCACTAGCCTGCTCAACTCAGAGAGGGATCTCTCGTGTCACTTGATATATATTTGTCAATAAGTGTCTAGGTTCATATTGTTTTGGGGTTTCTTTATAAAATTGTTGGCAAAGAAGGGGAGGAACAATTAGGGCTATGGAGTCAAAATTCTAAAAGTGAATGAAAAAAATGACCAACCAGTAGAACTCTCTAGAGGATAAAGGCTAAATGAGGCGATGAATTTGAGTTATAAATTGAAATTTGCAGAGTGTAAGAGGAAAGGGAAAAAACAAGTAAATGCATCAGAGCATTAATAAAATGATTTCTGAATTAATTAGGAAGAAATACACATAGTTTAAATTGTTTCAGCCAAGAGCATCAAGAGATGAATTATGGGCTTTTAACTATCCAATTCAAACAGAATATAGTGTAAATGGAATTAAATAACACAGGAAATACATAAGATGAGGGAAGACAAAACTCATATCACCACCATTAGAATCTTTTCATAGAGACTTCAAAAGCTTCTACATATGTGTTTAATTCAGCTCCATAAAATTACAATGAAGTTCAGAACAACCAGAACGGTGCCCTTGCACTTCTTCCCATACTAATTCATTTGGAACCTCTTACACTTATACAATTTGAGTTCCTTCAGTGTGCAACCGGTTACAATAACTGAAATGAAACGTTTCATCTTCCAAAATTGGTTATAATGATTACAAATGACAGTTTTCAGAAAAACGTTTCATGATCCCTGCAGATTCCTCTGATGCTCCAACTCTTTCCTCTGCGATGTTCTCTTTGAAATGTCACTTATACTCTTTAAAATTTAATTACATTTATCCATATTCTCATTAAATGTTTGGGAGTAAAATATTTGAAATAAAAATAATTCCCAAATATTTTTCTATCCTGTAGAATTAAATTTCCATAATTTAATTCATGCGTGTGGTTTTTAAAACCATTTATTTGCTTTCTTATTGTGGTTTTGAAACCCATGTCTTGTTTTCCCCATTTACCCTTTCACTGTAAAAAACATTTACTGTTACAATTTCAGTGTGAAAAACATTTATTGTGTCATGGTTTTTCCAATTACGGTTTCACTGTGAAAACCATTTATTGGTTTCTTTCCCATGGTTTTGAAAACCATGTGTTGTTTACCATCTTTAATCTTCTCCTTTTGCTTATGTAAAACCTTTGGATAAAAAATTAGCCAAGTCTTCCTTTCACGCGCATCTTCCCATTTAATCCTTTTCCATGGAAATAAACATTAATCTCTTTAATTTGTAAAATGTGAATTTTACCTCTGTAAAACAATTTCACCGTGAGGAAGAATTTCTTTATTGGAAATTCCATAATCATTATTGAAAACATACTCATGGAAAAATGTCACACATAAAATATATGATAAATGGTTGCATTTATTGTATCGGGCTTGGGCTAGAGTGGTTTAATCCAAACTACTTTTACCCCCGATATGAACCACGTAAAAACATGTGTCCAATCACCAAACCACTGGTTTAATCCCCGACCTACCTTCACATAATTATTCTCCGCATTAATTCTATGCCCAATATGTATGTGCCCCCTCCATCCAACCTTTGACTTTTCCACATTATAAATTGAGATTTGTGCCCATGATTTGACGTGATTCCATAAATTAAATATTGGATTAAATATTAATATAAATATTTTAATATACAAATATTTATGTTAATAATAATAAACCCTTTTTCTATTTTCTAAGGACTTTGGGCATATGAGGCTTAACACATGACTTTGTGGATATGATAAGGGTGCTTAATAAAAGAAATATTTTTTATTTTCAATAGGAATATGAAAATAAGGGTAAAAATGAATGAAGTGATGGAACTAAGGGATTTAGATAAGCATTAAGGCTAGGTATAGGTTTGGGATATTTGCCAAATTTTTTACTCATGGAGGACATGACTATTTTGGCTGATCAGTTGAGTGAAGGATTTAGGTGATGGGAGCTTGATGGAGTTGGTGAAAAAGTTTGAAACACTGAGTGGAAAATAACACAAGGACAAGATGCTTTAGGAAAAATTAATGCAAATTAGCAGGTGATAACATAGGCTCCTATTGGGGATTCTATCCTCCCTATGAGGTAGAAAATAATAATAGACCATGTTCCTGATCCATTGGAATGCTCGCAAAACGTGTGTGTGTACCCTGCTCCGACCTGTCACCAGTGTCTGCTGAAAACCAAACTCTGCACACTGCTCTCAACTGGATATTGAACACTGAATACACCGCTAAAATATGACTGTACAAACTATTGGAAATCCAAACTGAAAAATGCTTGATCAACAAGCGTATTTTCACACTCCTATCTACTCTAAAAATGCTAAAATGAATAATCAATCAAGTGATGCTAAAGTGCCAATGCAGCCAATCAAGCAATTGGCTTCCCGATTTTCCTCTGATCCCATTTTTCTTAAGCAGGAAGACAAATGTAAAAGATGGCAGATGAAAGCAAAAATTGAATCCAAAATATGAGATTATGAATGAAATAAACTCCTCCTTCAATAATGATTGTAATAGGATGGCCACAGTATCTTGAAAACCATGAAAAATCATTTCTTCTTGATGAACAAAAATAGGAAGACAAGCCTGATTCATAAGTGTTTGATGCTCTTGCTCTATTTCTTCAGTTCTGAGAACATTTTCAAATGAAATGGAAACAATAGGTTTGTCTAATTTCCCATGCATCTCAACAAAAACAAACATCTTCAAAAGTGACAACCATATTATGTGCATCCTCTTGTTTATCAAACAATTCTGATTTGGTTTTATTAAACTTCTGGAAATTTGCTTGAGTATTGTCATTTTGACTTTCAAATGAATGAATGGAAATAAATTCCTATTCATAACCTTCTTGTAAATGTGAAACATTAACATCATGAACTATTTCACAATCTAGAGTTCCCATGGATGTATTTTCAAAACCATGATTTTTAAATGAATCAAATAAAACAATTGCCTCTTCATTATCTTTCTGTATTTCTGATTGGAAAGTGGCATACACTGTTTTGTTGCTTTCCTGAAACTCTATGTCATTTGTTTGTTCATTGCTTGAAGTTTTCATAGATGCAATTTTAGAATCCTCATCCATGTCTAGGCCACTTAGAATTTGAACAACCACATCATTCATAGGGGAAGAAAGAAAAACTTGAAATAATTTGTCTTGCTGGAAATCTTGATGAATATCTCCATCGAGTTCGGGAGAAGGAAAATGACTTTTAACAACAATTTCTTGATCAACTTCATCTTCAAACACTCTTTGGCACTACTATTTGTTGTTGGGATGAATATCCATAAAGGGCTTCTATGATTTCATCATTCATACACTCTTCATCGCCAAAAACATTTTCAAGGTACTTAATGAAATGTTCACAAAATTCACAACAATATTCAAACACCAAGGATGAAGGATTAGATTCTCCATAATGCTTAAAGAATGTTATATGGAAATATTTAAGAGAGTATAAGCTTCCAGGTTTTAAACCTTCATACCATAATCTTTCTTTCCCCCCCAAAGTAGCCATAAACATTTTCATCAAACAATCCTCATGAAATTCAACCCCCAACTTACATATGTGCATGTGAAATCTAATCAAGTGCAAGGCAACATCACTTCCTTTCCCATATTCGAATTTAGGAAAATATTTTTGCCAATTTATGTGAGGAATACGATTTGGAAAGCCAGGAATATGAGATCGATTCATTGGAGCATACCTTGTAGCTATTCAACTCATCTTCGGATAGTGGAGTCACCAATGATGTTTTGGAAGAAGGATTATGCATTGAGAGTGGAGTTGCCAGTGAAAAATTAAATTTATGGATTCTTCTACCAGTGGAATCAACTTCAAACTAATTTTTTGATGTGTGGAGGCGCCAGAGAAGGGATACAGCCAATATGTGTCTAAGTGTCTACTGCTCTCAGACCTTAGAACTCAACCATGTTGTTCTTTCCCAGGGAAAATTTTTCAATTTCGTCCCCGACAACGACGCCAGAATGTTAGCACTCTATAAATTTTGTCTGGTTGATTGAAAAACAACAGAGGTAACTTTTTCAACCTACTTTAGAGATGGGCACTAGCCTTCTCAACTCAGAGAGGGATCTCTCGTTTCACTTGATAGATATTTTTTAATCAATGGCTAGGTTCAGATTGTTTTGGGTTTTTTTTATAAAATTGTTGGCAAAGAAGGGGAGGAACACTCAGGGCTATGGAGTCAAAATTATGAAAGTGAATGAAAACAATGCCCAGCTGGTAGAACTCTCCAAAGGATAAAGGATAAATGAGGTGATGAATCTAAGTTATAAATTGAAATTTGCAGTGTAAGAGGAAAGGGAAAAAACAAGTAACTGCATCAGAGCATTAATAAAATGAATTATGAATTAGTTAGGAAGAAATACACACAGTTTAAATTGTTTCAGCCGAGAGAATCAAGAGATGAATTCTGGGCTTTCAACTATCCAATTAAAAATACAAGACAATGTAAATGGAATTAAATAACACAGAAAATACATACGATGAGGGAAGACAAAACTCATATCACCACCATTAGAATCTTTTCATAGAGACTTCAAAATCTTCTGCATATGTATTCAATTCAGCTCCAGAAAATCACAATGAAGTTCAGAACAACTAGAACTGTGCCCTTGCACTTCTTCCCATACTAATTCATTTGGAACCTCTAACAGTTATAAAATTTGAGTTTCTTCAGTGTCCAACCGGTTACAATAACTGAAATGAAACGTTTCAGCTTCCAAAACTGGTTACAATGATTACAAATGATAGTTTTCAGAAAAACGTTTCATGATCCCTGCAGATTCCTCTGATGCTCCAGCTCTTTCCTCTGTGATGTTCTATTTGAAATGTCACTTATACTCTTTCAAATTTAATTCCATTTATCCATATTTTCATTAAATATTTGGGAATAATATATTTGAAATAAAAATAATTCCTAAATATTTTTTTATCCTGTAGAATTAAATTTCCATAATTTAATTCATGCTCGTGGTTTTTAAAACCATTTTTTTGTTTGTTTCCCGTGGTTTTGAAAACCGTGTCTTGTTTGCCCCATTTACCCTTTCAATGTAAAAAAAATTTACTGTTGCCATTTCACTGTGAAAAACATTTACTATGTCATGTTTTTTCCAATTTACTGTTTCACTGTGAAAAACATTTACTATGTCATGTTTTTTCCAATTTACTGTTTCACTGTGAAAACCATTCACTGGTTTCTTTCCCATGGTTTTGAAAACCATGTGTTGTTTACCATCTTTAATATTCTTCTTTTACTTATGTAAAACCTTTGGATAAAAAATTAGCCAAGTCTTCCTTTCACGTGCATCTTCCCATTTAATCATTTTCCATGGAAATAAACATTAATATCTTTAATTTGTAAAATGTGAATTTTACCTCTGTAAAACAATTTCACCATGAGGAAGAATTTCTTTATTGGAAATTCCATAATCATTATTGAAAACATACTCCTGTAAAAATGCCGCACATAAACTATATGATAAATGGTTGCATTTATTGTATCGAGCTTGGGCTGGAGTGGTTTAATCCAAACTACTTTTACCCTTGATATGCACCACATAAAAACACGTGTCCAATCACCAAACCATCGCTTTATTCCCTGACCCACCTTCACATAATTAACCTCCACGTTAATTCTATGCCCGATATGTATGTGTGCCCTCCATCCAACCTTTGACTTTTCCACATTATAAATCGAGATTCGTGCCCATGATTTGACGTGATTCGATAAATTAAATATTGGATTAAATATTAATATAAATATTTTAATATAAAAATATTTATGTTAATAATAATAAACCCTTTTTCTATTTTCTTAGGACTTTGGGCATATGAGGCTTAACACATGATTTTGTGGATAGGATAAGGGTGCTTAATAAAAGGAATATTTTTTATTTTCAACAGGAATATGAAAATAAGGGTAAAAATGAATGAAGTGATGGAACTAAGGGATTTAGATAAGCATTAAGGCTAGGTATAGGTTTGGGATATTTTCCAAATGTTTTACTCATGGAGGACATGACTATTTTGGATGATCAATTGAATGAAGGATTTAGGTGATGGGAGCTTGACGGAGCTGGTGAAAAAGTTTGAAAATCTGAGTGGAAAAATAACACAAGGACAAGATGCTTTGGGAAAAAATGATGCAAATTAGCAGGTGATAACAAGCGTAAATTGTTTAAGCACAGTAACAACTGATTCACACCCCCCCCCTCTCAGTTGTCTTAGTATTTCCAACAATTGGTATCAGAGCGGGTTCCTTTTATTTAAAGGTAGATCAGTAAGCTTAAACATGACAAGTCATGAAGGAAATTCAACCAATAAGGTCCCCTGTTCAATGGAACAAACTTTGCCTTTTGGAAAGTTAGGATGAGAACCTACATAATGGCTTTAGGTGCAGATGTCTGGAATGTGGTAGAGACTGGTTATGTAAAGCTAGTTGTACTAGCTAATAAGGATGACAAGCTAGAATTCAGCTTCAATGCTAAGGCTATGAATGTTATTCTGAGTGGGCTTGCAGAAATAGAATTTGTAAAAGTTATGAACTTAGAATCTGTCAAAGAAATGTGGGACAAACACATTAGCAATTATGAAGGTAATGAGAAGGTAAAGGATGCCAAGCTTCAAACTTACAGATTATAGTTTGAAAAACTAAAGATGAAAGAGGATGAAACTGTTGGGAAGTACTTTATGAGAGTTGAATAACTAGTAAATGCAATGAAAGGACTTGGTGAAAAGATTGAGGATGTCTATTTAGTTCAGAAATTTTTGAGATCCTGCCAGATAGGTTCAACCCAAAGGTCTCTGTTATAGAAGAACTTAATGATATAAAAGTTCTGCCTATTGACCAACTCCTACAAACTCTGACTTCTTATGAAATTAGGATAGGTAAAGATAAACCCACCTCTAGAGAATCATCATTTAAAGAAGATAAGAATGAAGATTCTGAGCCTAATGAAATTGAAGCAAAATTTGTGAGAAGACTAAAGAAAGGATCAGGAAAGTACCAAGGGATGTTTCCCTTCAAATGTTTTAATTATGGAAATATAGGTCACTTTTCATCTAAGTGTCCACACAAGAAGAAGGACCAAAACTCTGAAAGTGAAGAGAAGTACAAATCCAAGAGATTTGGTAAAAGGAAAAGTTTATGTGTAAACAATGATGACTCTTCAGGAGACACAAATAGTGACTCTTCTTGTGAAGATAAGGTTAATGACTTTATGCTTATGGACAAAGAGGATTATGATAATAAAATAACATGAAGTGATGTTAATGATGAAGAAGTTGCGGTTGACTTGGAAGGAGAACTGATCAGTGCCCTAGAAGAAATTGCTAGACTCATATTTAAGAAGAAAAAGAAAAAATGGTTGTTGATACAGTTCGAGAAAGAAAGTAAAAAACTTGATGAAGACTTCTCCCTACTAAAAGTGGAATTAGAAGAAGAAAAGAAAATAGAGGACATTCTAAAACAACAGTTATCAGAGAAGAAGGCAAGATGTGAAGCCTTGGAAGAAGAGGTAGTAAAAACAAGAAAAGAGATGGAGAAGTTTAAATCATTGTATCTCCAAAATCCTCCAAGCATTAAAGCCTCAGTAGAACTAAATGACATTATGAGCAAACAGAGATCTCCTTTGTTGGAGACTGGTTTAGGCTATGTAAGTGGTTCAATTAGCAAATAGTCAGAGAGAAAAGAGCCAATGAAGATGATCAAGTTCCAAGTCAGCAGACAATTAGACCATGTGAATACTCTGCCACAAACAACTAATAAGGACAAGATGATCCTTGATAAAAAACAAAGACATTAGAAGATGGGGCAACAAATGCCAAGAATAAGGCCATCCTTCAATTACCAAAATTTCTTCCATGGTTACTGTTTTTACTACTCTAATTTTGGTCATAAGATTGCAAATTGTAAAATTAATTTTAGAGACATGCAACTGGGGAGATCAAGAAACAAACAATCTTTGCGACATAGAACTAAACATTCAATGAGTAGACAAAGTTGCACCAATCACTTTGACCTATTGAACATTGAGCTTGAATGTTATAACTATCATAAATTCGGCCACAAAGATGCAAACTTCCATCTCAATAATTACAAAGAAGATCCAAGGATAAAACCCTTAGCTAGAAATGCCAGCACATAGAAAAAGAAAGATAGTGAAAAATGTGTTCTAGTACTTTCATCTCAAAAACAAAAATACCCTTGGTATATAGAAAGTGGATGTTCCAAGCACATGAATGGAGACAAGGATAAGTTTCTGTCTATAAGTAAAAGAAAAATAGGAATGTGACCTTTGGAAATGATGAACCAGGTAAAATCAAGGGTAAAGGGATGGTGAGTTTAAATAATGGCAAAGGAAAAGCCTAGGATGTTATTCTTGTATATGGGTTGAAATATAAGTTTCTCAGTGTAATTCAAATGTGTGACAGAGGATGTGAAGTGGTGTTCACTTCCAAATATTGTAAGATAAATTCTGTAAACTCAAGACAAGTGGTGGCTAAAGGAATAAGGACAAATAATGATGTATATGTGTTGAAAGAAGATAGAGAAGAG
>SNQJ01S0042109.1:0-21332 GCA_010110895.2 Picea sitchensis
AACTCATCACGGTTTGAGAGTTATGGCTCTACGAAGTTGAAGGACCCCTATATGATGGATTGAAGCCCCAAAAGGTCAAAGAAGTAAAAGTGCTTGAAAAGAAGAAATCATTATTTAAATGATAAAGTAAAGTGACAAAATCAAGAAAGATTATTTAAATGATAAAATGAAGTGAAAAAATCAAGAAGAAATATTTAAATAATAAAGTATTGGAGAACTTTCTATTCATGGAAAGTGGTTAACCCTAAAATAAGGAAAATAGGTTAAGTGACCTAGAAATGGGTTAAGTAACCTAAAAATGGGTTAAGTGACCTAAAATATGAAAGTATAAATAAGAAGCTAGTATCTATTGTAAAATGTACATTTGGTAAGAATCCCTTTTGTGGATCAATGGAGAGATTTTTGGTAATATCTTTTTGGAGTATTGATGGAGAGCTTCTTGTGAGAGAATCTTATTGGTGTGGATCTCTTGAGCATGATTGAAGGAAGAGAGCGAGAGGAGGATCTCATAGACGCATCAAAGTTTCGGCAATGTCGGAGATCTTGACGACAAAAGTCTCGGAGTCACAGAAAACCCTATTTTCTGATGCCCACGTGGGTTGTCTGTGTATAGAGTGCATGTACACATGGGTTGGCTGTGTATAGGGTGAGTGTACATGCGGGATGACTGTGTACAGGGAGCGTGGACTGAATAACCTCATGGAGATTTGTGTTTGAGGTGCTGCCAAGCTCTTGGATGATGAGGCAGGTTCCAGATCTGCATTCTATGGCCTCAGATCTATCACTATGTCATTGGTATGGTTACATTATTGTCTTGATAGATGCTATTTTTTGATATGTTGTAAATGCTTAGAGAATTCTTGGTATGACTTCTATGATGTGGCTCAATTTGGTTGATTTGATGGATGGAGTGAGCAAAACTCTTGTGATTCAGTAGTGACATGATTGCTATGGTATACTTGTTTTTTATACATGATTGATATAGCATTCATATTGAGAAAGCTATTAGAGAGCTTGGATGTATTGTGACTGGATGTGGGTCAGTCTGAAAAGTGGAAGATATAAGAGAAAGTGATTGCAGGTTGCAGAGGATCTGAGCATGTGAAGCAAATCAAAACCCTAAGTGCTCAAGAGCGAACGCTTATTGCATTATACACTGGGTGCATTCACACGCGGGCTATAGAGAGCGAGAGAGAATTCACACGTGGGCTGCACTCCTGAAGATATTCATAAATAGGTGTTCCTGGTAAAACAATCATAACCTCTTCATAGAGAATCCAAATGAAGTGAGACAAATTGCATTGGAAATAGTACGGGTTGTAGTTTCGTGTGTACGGATTTCCGAATTTGATGTTAAATATTGAGCGCGGGGCATTTTGTACAAGTTATATCTCTTGAATAAACCAGATTTGAATAAGATCTACCATTTTCTCTATAACTCCTTTTATGGGAGGATTCAAGGAGTGAAACTTGGAGGAGTTCTAGATAATACATTGCGTAACATTATCTATAGGATCAAAGTATTCCAAGAAGAGAAGTATAGGTTCTATGTGATGGTTGGTTGATGGTGATAATTTAATGTAAAACTTTATTATCTCCCATATATTCTTGGGTGGAAGGAAGGAGAAAGGATGGAGAGGTCAACCCTCTCTTGATATTGGAGGATTGTATCATCCTTTTGGAGGTTTATCCTTCCCTTTATATTTGGAATTTGTATCTACCTTTGGAATTAATTACTTTCTTTTAATAATAAAACATGATTAATTCTTATATACTGTGCATGGTGTATTTGTTGGACACACCTACCACACTGAGAGGGGGGGTGAATAAGTGTAGGAATGTTTTTAAAACTTCCCTTCACAAAACTCCTTAGTTAGCAATCACCATTTACTCATCACTTATTACTGTCATTTATAACAAGTTGTGTTAGAACATATATCAATAACAGATAATAGCAACGTATATCATCAACAAGCCATCTCCACAAAGAACCCAAAGAACACAAGATGCATGTACAATATTTTTTTTATTATGGACTACAATCCTTGGGTTTATCAACAACAACTGAATAGAGTTACAACTCCACAAGAGCATCAGTTCTACAATGCAAGAATCATCTTACACATTTCAACAGAAACAAAGAACAATATTCAATCCTCAACAAATACCAATTTTTCAACAGGTATGTGACTTGTCAGTAGTGCAACACGCATGTGTATGCACCCTACCAGTAGTACATCTGGCATATGTATGTGGCCAATCTGTACTGCAACCTGCGTATTCCTTTTGATCAACTAGGGGTTTCTCTCCTTGAAAGACTTAGATCCTCTGCAGCCTTCAGTCACATTCACTTTTTCCTTTCACTTTCTAATCTATACCATAACCAATCACAACACATCTATGCTCTCCAACAAATTACTCATGCTCCTCAACCATACAATATGAATGTTACTCAATCATAAGTAACCAGTGTACTATGAAAACCATATGAGTACTAAATCAAAAGAGTGTTTCTCACTCTATCAATCAACCAACCTAAACCATATCATAACTACCATACCAAGAATGCCTTAAGAATTCACCATACAATAAACAACAGTATCCATCACGACAACTATGTAACCATACCAGAATGTTTATGGCAGATCTGAGCCCATAGAATGCAAATCTAGAAATTTATTTTTCCTTCAAGATCTTGATACCATCTCACACTCAAGTCTCCATGAGTTTATTCCAACTATACGTGCTCTATCCTCCTTTAGCTCGTGTGTGTATGCACTTTGGCTCACTGCAGCCCGCATATGTATGCTCTCTGGCCCAGTGCTGCTTCTTTACTCATTCAGAAACTAGGGTTTCTAAACTTCTGAAACTTCTGCCATCAATATCTGAGACTTACAAAAAAATTTATGCATCCATGAGATCCTCCAGTCAATCTCTCTCTCAAAATAGATCTTCAATATAAGATCAAGAGACATGTCTTTACAAGAGACCCTTGCCTCTTATTTATACTCTCCAATTAGCTTCCTTAGAAGCATCTTCTTGGCCACTTTGTCCACATATTCACTTTTTCCACATAGTCACCTATGCCCAAATTTGTCCAATTGGCCACTTGTCCATATATCCAATAGCCACTTGACCACTTAACCCACTTTCCTCATTTTAGGGTTAACGCTCTTATAACTACTTTCCATAATTAGAAAGTTCTCCATTTACTTTATTATTTAAATAATCCTCTTTGACTTTATCACTTCACTTTATTATTTAAATAATTTCTCCTTTGTAATCATTTTGACATCTTTGACCTTTTGGGGTTTCTAGCCAACATATGAGGGTCCTCCAACTTTGTAAGGCCATAACTCTCAAACCGTGAGGAGTTATGTGATGTTCCACATACCACCGAAAATGGCATGACAAGCACTATCCATATAGGATAGTTTCACTAAAACATTCACTAATATTCATCTCATTATTCCATAATTAAGCATGGGTTCTCTAACCATACTTCTAGGATAACTCATCCGCAAAGCATCTTCCCATGAGGGCTTTCACCATAAGGGTACCACTTTGGATTTCATCCATTTGTACTTCCTATAAACCATGACAAGGCAATAATGAGTCATATTTACATAAATTCAACTGGAATAACCCATGATAATATATCACTATGAAATTGTCCCTTTGTCATTGATTATATGCATGATCACATGATCCAACGATCAATATCGAACCATCAATGAAAACACATTGATCTATCTTCATATATGCATCATATGAAAATACATACTTCATCAAGACATTGTCTTTGACATCAATCAATCCTTTGACATCAATGACAACATGATCCAATAATCTCCCCCTTTAGCATTAATGGAAATACCAACATTGATGTCAATCACCAATCATGGATGGAAACATGTAGACAAGGAATTTCTCTACATCAATAGTCAACTCAATCACATCAATGTGACTGTCTCTCCCCCTTTTACATCAATGGAAAAGGGTAGTTCTCTCCTTGGGGCTGCTCCCCCTGCCTGAAGTATCCTTGGGAATGCTCCCCTTGCCTGGATGCCTTGATCTTCCTCTAGATAATATCTTCCCTTTTGAACAAGGTATGTCACTCTTATGTAATGCTGAAGACATATCACTCATGCTCCCCCTGTGACCATCACTCCCCCTAGAACCATGCCTCTGTGCTCTTTCTCCAGGTAGAGGGATATTCTTCCAAGTATTTATCTTTGCACTTGATAAATATCTCCTCCTGGAATCATGGTAAGAAGATTGAATCCCCCCATGGGTATGTCTCCCCCTATCTTTTCTGTAATATGAACAATATGCTACCATTGCAATATGCTTCTACTACAAATTCTACTACTCAACTGGAACATAGATCAACCACTCTTTCTATGACGATCCTTGGGCCTGTCCGTGCATCAAACTCATGTCATGCCATACTTTATGAAGAAAAATATATGCTAACAATGAATAGAGAATCATGAACAAAATATCAATCAAGTACATCCTTGCCATGTTGTGTGCCAACCATGCACAACACCCATGTACATCAACCATGTACATAAAAAACATACAATATACCATAAGATATCATCAATGGAGTGCATCAACCATATACCAATAACATGTGCCAACTGCGTATCATCCATATTCTTATACCAATATGCCAACTATGTGCCTCAAACAAGTGACATGCCTCTACCATGAACCAAGTGCAACAACCATGTATCTCAACCATCAAGTATCATAACAAGTGTCCAATACATCAACAAGTGCACCAAACATGTATCACCACTTGTACCAAGCAAGTGCATCAACCATGCACCCAAATATCACAACAAGATGAACTACAATCAAGATGTGTCCTCATACATGTATTCCATATTAACCATAAGCCATGTGCCAATCATACTACTATTAGGTGCCTCTAGCAATAAACAAAAAGTGTACCAATCATGAATCAACTTTAGATCAAGCTATGACTCATCAATGATGTGCAACATGACCACCTCATCAACTCATCAACTACATGTCCCAATATGTATCCAATCATCATGCCAAATGCATGCACCAAGGTATCCAACAAATATGCCTCCAATAATACATCATAATATATATCAATGGAACTCAAATATGTACTAACCATGTATCATAACAAATTTGCCTCAACCTCCATTCACTACAGAAAATACTAAGCATCCAAAAATACACATATGAGAAGTGTGCCTCAATAGATCAATGACATCTCTAGATATCATCATCATGATATATTTCATAACCAAACTTCCATAACCTCACTGTCACAACCAACATTGTTCCTCAACAGAAAAATGTCTCAATCCACACTCTAGGGTTAGTACCATGCATCCAATATAGTCTGTCAACACTCAGCCATATGTCATCACCATACATACATCAATTATGTATGCCAACATTCAATCATGAAAACCTGCAACAAACCATGTCAGACCCTACAACAAGCCATGTCAAATCCTGCAACAAGCCATGTCAGATCCTGCAACACAAGTTATACCATCACATCAAGTTTCAACTCATATGCATAGCCTTTTTCCCAAGGCTTTTACCACAGATATGCGTCCTACTGTACAAACAACTCACGTATGTACGCAAGCTATCTATATGTCAGATCTCGTATGTACACGATTTTTATCATTGTAACCCTTGTATTCTTCTGAAGAAGTAAAGCTTGAGCTTGCCTTAGGGATTCCATTTTTATATGATTGTTCAGTCTTCTCCACCCATTTCTGAAGTTATCCTAGCTTCTCAGAACTTGAGCTCTGAGCTTCCATCTTTCCAACATTTTCTTCTCTTCTAGCCTCATGTGTTATTCTTGTCATGTTATATGAAGTCCTCATCATGGACTGTCTTCTTGTGTTCCAACAATCCTAGGATTTGTGGCCAAATCCACTACAATTGTAGCATATCATGGTGTGACAATGAGAAGCAATGCGTCCTACTTGATTACATCTCCAACACCTTAGGGTGCTATGCAATCTTTCATTATCTCTCCTTTCATAAAATATTCATTCCAAATCTTTGTGACCATATTTATTACATGAGTAACAATGACCATGAAAAACAATTTCATACCTTTTCTTTGGTGTCCATCTTGAAGGTGTCTCTCTTCTTTGAGGTGTAAATATGGATTCTTGATGTCTTCCTTGCTTTGTTCTTTTGAAACTTTCCTTTCCTTGTGTAGATGGCTGACTTGCAACATTATGTCCATCCTTTGAGAGTGAGGGACTTACCTCATGCTTCTTTGAGGTGCTTGCTTCAACATGTGTAGCTTCTTTGTTGTATCCAAGACTTGATTTATCATTTGATGATGTTTGACTGTCCAAGATCGCATTCAATATTGTTGAGCTATTCAAGAATTTATTTGACTTCTCTACTTTCTTTCTAAGATCAACAACTTTATCTTCTAACTTATGACATGACTCTTCCTTTTCATTTAATTGAATTTTTAATAGATCCTCTACCCTTATGGTTTCTTCAATTTGGGTCTTGAGATGGACATCAACTTTAAGACTTTTTCTAATCTCATCATCTACCTTCTTATTCTTTTCTATTTCATTCTTTAGTCTTTTGATCTCTTCTTCTTTTTCTTCTAATTTAGACCTTTTACTTTCTTCTTGTTCCTTGAGCATTTTCTTTAGTTTCAAAATGTATTTTTGATTCTTTTCAAGAAAATTTTTAGTGTTCTCCGAAAGATAGCTATAGTCTATATAACTATGGTCATAATTGTATTCATATAGACCCCAATCAAATTTCTTTTTAATCTTTGAAATTTGTTCTTCTACTTCTTCCATGGGATAATCATCATTTGATTCTTCACAAACTGTTTCTAGATCTTCTTCTTCACATGTACAGAAACATTCAACATCATCACATTTAGAATTATTGCAATTAGAGGACTATGGAGATTCTTTACCTTCATTGTTCTTGATGGATTTTCCTTTAGTGTCTTTGTTTTTGCTTTGGTATGTCTTCTCTAGCTTTAGCCATATATCCTTGGCAGAAGTACATTGTCCCATGCTCTCTTTGATAGAACTTGAGAGTCCATTGAGAATGGTCTTGAGAGCCAATGCATCATTATTCTTTTCTTCCTTTTGAGCTGAAAACTTTGACTTGTTCTTCAAGGGAATTGATCCACCAATAGCTTCTTTCCAAACACCTGCTCATTTTTCCTTCAAAAGCACTTTCATTTCTATTCTCTATGTTGAATAATTTTCTTCATCAAGGATTGGAACTTCATCATCCATTTGTGTGTCCATGGATCTCGTCCAAGCTTGTTAACGATTATAGTGAAGGCCTGCTCTGATACCAATTGTTGGACACACCGACTACACTGAGAGGGGGGGGGGTGAATCAATGTAGGGATCTTTTTCAAATTTCCCTTCACAAAAATCCTTAGTTAGCAATCACCATTTACTCATCACTTATTACTATCATTTATAACCAGTTGTATGAGAACATATATCAACAACAGACAACAACAACATATATCATCAACAAGCTGTCACCATAAAGAACACAAAGAACACAAGATGTATGTATAGATTTCTTTTTATTATGGACTACAATCCTTGGGTTTATCAGCAACAACTGAATAGAGTTACAATTCCACAAGAGCACCAGCTCTGTAATGCAAGACTTAGCTTACACAATTAAGCAACAACTGAGAAGAGGATTCAATCCTCAACAGATACCAATCTATCAACAGGTACATGACTTGTCAGTAATGCAGGACGTGCGTGTACACTCCCTACCAGTAGTATAGCCCACGTATGTACACAACCAATCTGTACTGCAACCTGCATATGCCTTCTGATCAACTAGGGTTTTCTCTCCTTGAAAAACTCAGATCCTTTGCAGCCTTCAGTCACATCCACTTCTGCCTTTCACTGTCCAATCTGTACCATAACCAATAACAACACATATATGCTCTCCAACAACTTACTCATGCTCCTCAACCATACAATATGAATGTTACTCAATCATAAGTAACCAGTATACTATGGAAACCATATCATAACTAAATCATAAGAGTATTGTTCACTCTATCAATCAACCAACATAAACCATATCATAATAGGCATACCAAGAATTCCTTAAGAATTCACCATACAATAAGCAAGAGTATCCACCAGAACAACTATGTAACCATACCAGGAATTTTATGGCATATCTGAGCCCATAGAATGAAGATCTGGAACTTATTTTATCCTTCATGAGTCTGGCACCATCTCACACTCAAGTCTCCATGACTTTGTTCCAACTGTATGCATTCTCTCCTCCTTTAGCCTGCATGTGTACACACTCTGGATCACCACAGCCCACATATGTATGCTATTTGGCCCATTGTTGCTCGCGTACTCCTTCAGAAACTAGGGTTTCTGAACTTCCAAAAATTTCACCGTAAAGATCTCAGACTTACGAAAAATTTGATGCGTCCATGAGATCCTCCAGTCAATCTCTCTCTCATAATAGATCTTCAATATATTCTCAAGAGATATGTCTTTATAAGAGACCCTTGCCTCTTATTTATACTCTCCAAGTAGCTTCCTTAAAATCATATTCTTGGCCACTTTTTCCACATAGCCACTTTGTCCACATAGTCACCTATGTCCAAGTTTGTCCAATTGTCCACTTGTCCATATATCCAATAGCCACTTGACCACTTAACCCACTTTCCTCATTTTAGGGTTAAGTCTCTTATAAATACTTTCCATAATTAGAAAGTTATCCATTTACTTTATTATTTAAATAATCCTCTTTGACTTTATCACTTCACTTTATTATTTAAATAATTTCTCCTTTGTAAGCATTTTGACTTATTTGACCTTTTGGGGCTTCTAGCCAACATATGAGGGTCCTCCAACTTCGTAAGGCCATAACTCTCAAACCGTGAGGAGTTATGTGATGTTCCACATACCACCAGAAATGACATGACAAGAACTATCCATATAGGATGGTGTCACTAACAAATTCATTGATCTTCATCTAATTACTCCATAATTAAGCATGGGTTCTCTAACCATAATTCTAGGATAACTCATCTGCAAAGCATCTTCTCGTGAGGGATTTCAACATAAGGAGACCAGTTTGGATTTCATCCATTTGTACTTCCTATCAACCATGACAAGACAATAATGAGACATCTTTACATCAATCCAACTGGAATAACCCATGATAATACATCACTAAGACATTGTCCCTTTGTCATTGATTCCATGCATGATCACATGATCCAACGATCAATATCAAACCATCAATGACAACAAATTGATTCATATTCATCTATGCATCGTATGACAATACATAATTCATCAAGACATTGTTCCTTTGACATCAATGACAACATGATCTAACAATATTGATGTATTTATTATAATATTCTTCATTGTTCATTGGATAGTCTTCATTGTTGATTGGATATAAATTGAATAGATGATATGATTGAAGTACAAGTTCAAAAATAAAAATTTCTCTAAATACTGATTCACCCCCCTCTCAGTATTTCCACAAATTGGTATCAGAGTAGGTTACCTTCGGAATAGTTTAACCACTGGAAGGAAAATCCTCAGCAGAGATGAATGACCATGAACACATTCCAAATGGGATTCAATGATTTTATGGAAGCAATTATGCATACTAGAGTGAAAGAGTGAAAACTTACCTAGCAACTTTGTGAGTAGACATTTGGTACTCAGTCGTAAATGGCTATGTAATCCCAAAGAATGCTCCAACCGATCCAAATGAGAAGAATCTTATGAGTTGTAATTCAAAATCTAGACATGTTATTCTAGGAGTATTGGCACCAACCATTTCTATCAAAGTGATGGGATGAAACACTGCTAAATAGGTATGGGAAAAAATCAAGAGTATCTATGAAGGTGATACAAAAGTTAAGCAGGTAAAGCTTCAAGGACATAGAGCAGAATTTGAAAATTTGAAGATGGATGAAAAAGAAGATATTGCAACCTATTTTCTTAGAGTTGATGAAGTTGTTAATGCTATCAGAGGATTATATGAAGATATCATTGAATCCTTGGTTGTACAAAAAGTGTTGATATCACTTCTCTTGAAGTATGATGCTAAGGTCTCTGCCATTGAAGAAACTAGGAACTTAGCCAAAATGACAATGGATGAATTAGATGGGTCTATTATAGCACTTGAAATGAGAACAGGTACAAAAAGTGACCAACCAAACAATGAAGCAACCTTTAAAGCCATAAATAAGAGAAAATACAAGGATAATGACCTTGATGAAGAAATAGAAAATTTCATAAGAAGGATCCAGAAGGGAACCGACATATACAAAGGTAATTCTCCTCTCAAATGCTTTAACTGTGGTAGAATAGGACATATTGCTGAAAAATACTACTATAAAAAGAGAATTCTCAACAATAAAAAGAGCTTCTACTTCAAGGATGATGACATCTCCTCATATGAGAGTGATGAAGAAGATAATGATGGAGGAGAAGTCCTCTTCATAACCCAAGAAACCCAGGATGATGATCACAAGAGTTCTAAAGAAGAAGAAATCATTTCTGAAGAAGATTCAAATGAAGAAACCAACCTTGATTCCTTTGGGGATACAAAGACAATGTAGAGAGTGAACAAGAAGATGAGAATATTTAAAAGTTTAAGCATGTTGAAATTGAAAATAACAAGCTTAGAAACACAAACATAATACTAAAATGTGAATTGAGTAATTGTGAAGATGAAAACTACAAGCTTGAAAAGACCATTGGTAGCTTGAAGGAACAATTAGAATTTTATGAGAAATTGAAAGAAGAATTGGATCACACAAAAGGGGAGCTACTATTGACATAGAAAAGTTGAAGAAGTTCGAAAANTCTCAACAATAAAAAGAGCTTCTACTTCAAGGATGATGACATCTCCTCATATGAGAGTGATGAAGAAGATAATGATGGAGGAGAAGTCCTCTTCATAACCCAAGAAACCCAGGATGATGATCACAAGAGTTCTAAAGAAGAAGAAATCATTTCTGAAGAAGATTCAAATGAAGAAACCAACCTTGATTCCTTTGGGGATACAAAGACAATGTAGAGAGTGAACAAGAAGATGAGAATATTTAAAAGTTTAAGCATGTTGAAATTGAAAATAACAAGCTTAGAAACACAAACATAATACTAAAATGTGAATTGAGTAATTGTGAAGATGAAAACTACAAGCTTGAAAAGACCATTGGTAGCTTGAAGGAACAATTAGAATTTTATGAGAAATTGAAAGAAGAATTGGATCACACAAAAGGGGAGCTACTATTGACATAGAAAAGTTGAAGAAGTTCGAAAAAAACACTGAAAAATTAGATGAGATATTTAGCAGTCAAAGATCTCCAAACGAAAAGACAGTACTAGGATACAATGATAGTTTGAAGACAACAAAACAAGAGAAGGAAGATGAAAATGATAAAACCAACACTCCAGAGCAAGTTGAACAACAAAATAAAATAATAGAATTTAGAAAGAATAAGACATCAATAAGATCCTTTCCCATCGGGTATGAAAATATTCATTATGAATGAAACTACAGAAGAATAGATCGTGAAACCAGATGGACCATACCACAATGAATATCGCTTGCCCCCAAGTATCAAAATTTCTTTCTTCGACATTGTTATACTTGTGGAAATTTTGGACACAAGGACATCAATTGTAGAATGAATGGAAGGAATAACTACACAAGATACATGAATGGTGCAAATAGTAGATATGGAAATGTTCGTAAACCTTTCAATAGAAATTATAATCCATTTGATCCATTAATGGATCAAAATATTGTATGCTAAACGTGCAATAATGTTGGTCACAAAGCATGAGATTGCAGAGAGATGAAGGAAGATAATCCTATGCCAAATGTCCCTATCCCAACTACAACATGGAAAAGGAAATAAATTCCACACAATGAAAATTGTCAGATAACATTATTCACTAAAGAATGTAAAGAAAAAGATGAATGGTTCATAGGCAGTGGGTGCTCATCTCATATGACTGAAGATCAAAGAAAATTTGTCATCTTGAAGAAAAAGGGTGGAAATGTTGCATTTGGAGATGACTAATCTACCAAAATAATTTTAGAAGGAACTGTAAAGCTTGGAAGTGAAAATGTAAAAGAAGGAAAAGTCCTATTGGTTGAAGATCTAAAGCATAATATCCTCAGTTTCAACAAAATATGTGATCAAGGATAGACTCTTACGTTTGACTCCCAAAAATGTAAAATCAGAGAAAAGAACTAAAGAAGATTGGTTGCAACTTCAACAAGAAGACCGAACAACACATACATCCTAGACATGAAGAAGAGAGAGAAGACATTTAAGTCACACAAAAGGATTCCAAGAAAGAAAAAGTCCCAAAGACCAAAAATAAGTATGAAGTATTATTGAGTGCCACATGTTTAGGGGGAGCAGCCCCAAAGAAGAAGGTAACCTTATGCCATTGAAATAAGGGGGAGAAACCCCGCCCTTTGCAATTGATGTCAAAGGGGGGGAGAAATTGGGATCATGATGACAGTGGGAAAATGAGTGTTTCCATCAATGATAAATGGGGATATTGTTGGAATATTGGTTGTTGTCATTGATGTAAACCCTAGCCATTGGATTTTGGACCCCACGGTTGATCGAAGTAGATAGACATGAAGGAAATTACACATGCAAATAAAACACCCATGGATGGAATTGGCTTTTGGACCGCAGAGTTGATTGAAGAAGATAGACATGAAGGAATTTACACATGCAGATACAACACCCATGGATGGATAATATAAGTCATGCTTCTTTCGGTGGTATTTGGCACGTCACATGGATCCTCATGATTGAGGATAAATGAATTTTTGAAGATGACAAAGTGAATTGATGCAGAAACTACATGTCAACCCTAATGTTAAAAATAAGTGACATAAAGGGTATAAATGCATCTGATTATACATTCGTATTTTAACACACACAAGTTTATTAATGAAAAAGGAGATATGAGTCTAATTTCTGAGGAAATATGAAGTAAATAAGGTCGAATTTCAAGGGAGGATGAAGTCTTTTGGTGATGTGTTCTAAGGTATGTTATTTACATGTCATCTTATAATTTTCACTATAACAGTATTTCTAGAATGATTCAAATGGTGAAATTTAGTGGCTATTGAGAAGACATATCTAGGTACCTATGGTAAAAATTTCAAATCTTTATTCGCTATAATTTTGGAGATACACTCTGTGGAAGATGGGGTTTTTGACTAGTCCTGAAGCTAATCATAAACATATCTTTTGGGTAAAACAGACATAACGTCTTCATAGATAATCCAAATGAATTCAAACCAATTGAATTGGAAAGAGTACAAGATGTAGGTTCTTGTGTACGAATTTAAGAATCTGATGTTAAATATTGAGCATGGGGAATTATGTACAACTTCACTCTCCTGAATAAAACAAAATTGAATAAGGTATACAATTTTTTCTATCACTCGTTTTCTGGGAGGATTCAAGGAGTGAAACTTGAAGGAGTTTTAGAGAATACATTGAGTAACAGTATCTATAGGATCAGAGTATTCCAGGAAGAGAAGAATTTCAGAAGTTGAAGAAGTCTCAGGAAGCATTATCAGGTTCTATGTGATGGTTGGTTGATGGTGATAATTTAATGTAAATCTTTATTATCTCTCATATATTATTGGGTGGACGGAAGGCACAAGGATGGAGAGGTAAACCCTCTCTTGATATTAGAGGATTATATCTTCCTTTTGGAGGTTTATCCCTCCCTTTATATTTGGAAATTGTAGCTACCTTTGGAAGTCATTACTTCCTTTGAACAATAATACATGATTACTTCTTATATGCTATGCATGGTGTATTGGTGTATCTCTTATACTATTCTTCATTGTTCATTGGATAGTCTTCATTGATGGTTGGATATAAATTGAATACATGAAATGATTGAATTACAAGTTAAAAACACTAATATCTCTAAATATTGATTCAACCCCCTCTTAGTATTTCCAACAATTGGTATCAGAGCAGGTTGCCTTCAGAACAATTTAACCACTGGAAGGAAAATCATGAGAAGAGATGGATGACCATGATCACATTCCAAATGGGATTTAATGATTTTATGGAAGCAATTATGAATACTGGAGTGATAGATTGAAAACTTGCCTAACATCTTTGGGAGTAGACATTTGGCACTCAGATGTAAATGGATATGTAATCCTAGAGAATGCTCCAAACGATCCAAATGAGAAGAATCTTATGAGTTCTAATTAAAAATACATACATGTTATTCTAATAGCACTGTCACCAACCATTGCTAGAAAAGTGATGGGCTGCAACATTTCTAAAGAGTTATGGGAAAAACTCAAGAGTATCTATGAAGGTGATCCAAAAGTTAAGCAGGTCAAGCTTCAACAACATAGAGCATAATTTGAAAATTTGAAGATGGATGAAAACGGAGATATTGCAACCTATTTTCTTAGAGTTGATGAAGTTGTTAATGCTATCAAAGGATTACATGAAGATATCAATGAATCCTTGGTTGTACAAAAAGTGTTGAGATCACTTCTCTTGAAGTATGATGCTAAGGTCTCCACCATTGAAGAAACTAGGGACTTGGCCAAAATGACAATGGATGAATTACATGGGTCTCTTATAGCATATGCAATGAGAGCAGGTACAGAAAGTGACCAACCAAACAATGAAGGATCCCTTAAAGCCATAAATAAAACAAAATACAAGGATAATGACCTTGATGGAGAAATAGCAAATTTCGTAATAAGGCTCCAGAAGGGAAATGGTAGATACAAAGGTAAGTCTCCTCTCAAATTATTTAACTGTGGTAGAATAAGACATATTGCTGAAAAATGTTACTATAAAAAGAGAAGTCTCAACAATAAAAAGATCTTCTACTCCAAGGAAGATGACATCTACTCATATGAGAGTGATGAAGAAGATACTAATGGAGGAGAAGTCCTCTTAATAACCCAAGAAACCCAGGATGATGATCACAAGATTTCTAAAGAATAAAAAATCATTTCTGAAGAAGATTCAGATGAAAAAACCAACCTTGATTCCTTTTGGGGATACAAAGACAATGTAGAGAGTGAACAAAAGGATGAGAATCTTAAAAAGTTAAAGCATGTTGAAACTAAAAACAACAAGCTTAGAAACACAAATATAATACTAAAATGTGAATTGAGTAGTTATGAAGAAGATACACTCTTATGTTTGACTCTCGGAAATGTAAAATCAGAGAAAACAACTCAGGAAAATTGGTTGCAACTGCAACAAGAATACCGAACAACATATACATCCTAGACATGAAGAAGAGAGAGAAGACAAAAGCCACACAAAAGGATTCCAAGGAAGAAAAAGTCCCAAAGAAAAAATATAGGATGAAGTATTATTGAGTGTCACATGTTCATGGGGAGGAACCCCAAAGAAGAAGGTTACCTTATGCCATTGAACTCAGGGGGGCAGCCCCACCCTTTGCCATTGATGTCAAAGGGGGAGAGAAATTGAGATCCTGATGACAGGGGAACATGCGTGTTTCCATTAATGACAAAGGGGCAGATTGTTGGAAGATTGGTTGTTTTCATTGATTTCAACCCTATCCATTGGATTTTGGACCCTATAGTTGATCAAAGTAGATAGACATAAAGGAAATTACACATGAAGATACAACACCCATGGATGGAATTGGCTTTTGGACCCAATCATTGATCAAAATCGATAGAAATGAAGGAAATTACACATGAAGATACAACACCCATGTATGGATATTATAATTCATTCCTCTTCCAGTAGTATGTGGCACATCATGTGGATCCTCACAATTGAGGAGAAATGAATTTTTGAATATGACAATGTGAATTGAAGTAGAAACTACATGTCGTCCCTAATGTTAAAATGAAGTGACATAAAGGGTATACATACATCTCATTATACATTCATTTTTTAACACACACAAGTTTATTAATGAACAAGGAGATATAATTCAGATTTTAGAGGAAATATGAATTAAAGAAGGCTAAATTTCAAGGGAGGGTGAAGCCTTTTCGTGATGTGTTCTAAGGTATGTTATTTAGAAGTCATCTTACCATTTTCGCTATAAATTTGTTTTTGGAATGATTCAGATGGTGAAATTTGGAGGCTATTGAGAAGACATACCTAGGTACCTTTGGTAAACATTTCAGCTATTTATTCACTACAATTTTGGAGATACACTCTGTGGAAGATGGGGTTTTTGACTAGTCCTGAATCTAGTGATAAACATGTGTTCTTGGTAAAATAGTCATAACGTATTCATAGAGAATCCAAATGAAGTGAGACAAATTGCATTGGAAAGAAGACATGCTTTAGATTTGTGTGTATGAATTTCAAAATCTAAGATTAAATATTGAGTGCAGGGAAGTCTATACAAGTTCTCTCTCCTGAATAAACTAGAATTGAATAAGGTCTACCATTTTCTCTATCAATCCTTTTCTGGAAGGATCCAAGGAGTGAAACTTGGAGGCATTTTAGAGAATACATTGAGTAACATTATCTATAGGATCAGAGTATTCCAAGAAGTGAAGAATTGCAGAAGTTGAAGAAGTCGCAGGAAACATTATCATGTTCTATGTGATGGTTGGTTGATGGTAATAATTTAATGTAAAGCTTTAATATCTCTCATATATTTTTGGGTGGAAGGAAGGGGAAGGGATGGATAGGTCAAAAATCTATTGATATTGGAGGATTATATCTTCCTTTTGAATGTTTATCCCTCCTTTTATATTTGTAAGTTGTAGCTACCTTTGGAAGTAATTACTTCCTTTAAAAAATAATACATGATTACTTCTTATATACTGTACATGGTGTATTGGTGTATCTCTTATACTATTCTTCATTATTCATTGGATAGTATTCATTGCTTATTGGATATAAATTGAATACATGATATGATTGAAGTACAAGTTCAAAAATACTAATTGCTCTAAATACTTATTCACCTCCCTCTAAGTATTTCCAACAATTGGTATCAGAGCAGGTTGCCTTCGAAATAGTTTAACCATTGGAAGGAAAATCCTGAGAAGATATGGATGACCATGAGCACATTCCAAATGGGATTCAACGATTTTATGGAAGCAATTATGCATAGTGGAGTGATAGAGTGAAAACTTACCTAACTACTTTGGGAGTATACATTTGGTACTCAGTTGTAAATGGCTATGTAATCCCAAAGAATGCTCCAACGGATCCAAATGAGAAAAAGCTTATGAGTTGTAATTCAAAAATTAGAAATGTTATTCTAGGAGCATTGGCACCAACCATTGCTAGCAAAGTGATGGGCTAAAACACTGCTAAAAGGGTATGGGACAAACTCAAGAGTATCTATGAAGGTGATCCAAAATTTAAGCATGTAAAGCTTCAACGACATAGAGCATAATTTGAAAATTTAAAGATGGATGAAAAGGAAAATATTGCAACCTATTTTCTTAGAGTTGATGAAGTTTTTAATGCCATCAGAGGATTAGGGGAGGATCTCAATGAATCCTTGGTTGCCCAAAAAGTGTTGAGATCACTTCTCTTGAAGTATGATGTTAAGGTCTCCGCTATTGAAGAAACTATGGACTTGACCAAAATAACAATGGATGAATTACATGGGTCTCTTATAACATATGAAATGAGAACATGTACAAAAAGTGACCAGCCAAACAATGAAGCAACCTTTAAAGCCATAAATAAGACAAATGATAAGTATAATGACCTTGATGAAGAAGTGGAAAAATTTTCAAGTTGAAGAAGTCTGAAAACAACTTAAAGAAGACTCTATATACTTACTTATGGATTTTTCTCGATCCCAGGTAGGTTTTTGCTCGTCAGTGTTTTCAGTTTTAGGGAGTCTAGAAAACTTAAAAAAGACTCTGGGGGGGTAATTTTATTGTAAATTTAGTTTCTTAGGCCCGAAAAAGTATAAAACGATACCTAGGAGAACTCTCCTAACCACAATGGATAGGGTGTTCCTTTTTTGTAAATAGTCTAATGAAACCGAAAAAGAGATAAACTACCACTCAACAAACGTGCTTTCTAATTCACTTTAACAAGCGTGTAAAAAAACAAGATCACTTGGCAATATTTTCATTTTCTAAAGAGTTCGAAAACAACTTAAAGAGTTCTCCATAATGAGGTCCCTTTTCATAATTAGTCTAACGAGGCCGAAAAATTGGTAAACTAAAGACACTCTTTCTAACCTTTTAACGAGTATGAAAGGAAACAAACTCACTCAAAAATCTTTTCATATTTAGAGAGTCTGAAAAAGAGTTCCATTTTCATATAGATTTTGAGTTCGAAAAAGAGATAAAAGTATACTCGGTAACCTATTCTCATGTATTTTCAAGCATGAGAAATAAGAAAGACTAATCTCAGTAACCTATTCTCATGTATTTACGAGCACGAGCAAGATAAAGAACAAATACTAAGCTCGATAACCTATTCTCATGTATTTACAAGTAAGAGAAAGAACAAAGACTAAGCTTGGTAACCCAATTCTCAAATTGGTGTCTCCCTTCACAAGTTCATCTATGATCTTTCCTCAACTACCAAATTGGGACCTGCCTACTCGAACACTTTTATGAACCGATCCTAATTGCTATGAGTTCAAATTTGAATTCTTCCTTTTTCAAAGCCAAAATTTGATGTTATTGGGCCTTGTTCCTTTCACCTTTTCAAATTTCTCCGACTTTGAAATCTAACCCGCTCTATTGATTGATTGAGTCATTCATCTAGTTTTGACAATTGAAATCCCTCTCGATTTCCGAATTAAATTTGATTTTCCAATGAAGCCTCTTGTTAACCCATGGTTTGAACTTTGAACCTGTTCCCAAATTTAACGAAGTTTTGCTCGAAACCCTTTTTTAGCCTAACTTCATGATCGACATGATTCTCAAATCAAGACCTCTCTTCATTAGTTCACCTCGTCCCTAGTAGTGATTTTATAATCGACCTCGACTTCCAAATTGAGGCCTCGCTATTTGAACATTTGTGTGGATGGGTTCAATTCTTAGATTGTTCTTGATTTCGAAATTAGATCCCTTTTTTTGAACTTTTGTAGTATATTTAATTGCCCTTTCGATTTCGAAATACATTAATTCAGGAAGCATTGGGAATTCTAAAGCACTGCTAATTCGAGAAAGGTAATTATGTCAATTCGAGAATCACAAGTGATTTCCTCCATTCCAACCAATAAGTTTGATGCAGTACACAAAACAAATCTAAAATCAAAATTAATACTCTGAAATCCACTAAAAAGATGGAATATTTTGTTTGATTTTAAAGTATTATTATATGGTATTGGTAAATGATTATGCAATGATGACCATAATTATTACTCTCTACACTCTCTCATTTTTAATTGTGTTAAGATTTTATGGAATTTTCCTACCCTCTAAATAAAATGTTAGAAAAATACAAAACAAATGGAATATTTTGTTTGATTTTAAAGTATTATTATATGGTATTGGTCAATGATTATGCAATGATGAACATAATTATTACTCTCTACACTCTCTCATTACCATTTCCAATAGCAACACTCCGTAGCTGTATACGTCTGCCTTTGCAGATATTTTCTCGCCATATCCAAATTCTACATTACCCACGCCACAACAAGCAGCATAAATATGAATATAATTACCTCTAAATTAATAGGTTACTCTAAAGAACAAAAGACTATGTAACCAATAGAACCTCTAAATGTGCTGGACAACGTGGCTCCAGTTATTTGTGAGTCAATTATTCTTGCAATCCCAAAATCACAAACATGGGCTTCCATGTCTTGATCAAGAAGAACATTGCCAGGTTTCAGATCGCAGTGAACAATCTCCCCCATTCCTGTTTCGCTGTGCAAGTAATTGATAGCATGGGCAATACCAGTAGCGATTTTGTACCTGGCTTCCCATGTGAGTTGACATACTTGAGAGTGATGAAGAAACTCTTCCAGGCTTCCATTGGGCATAAACTGGAGCACTAGAGCCCTTGTGTTTGAATTTGAAAACACCCCAAGAATTTTCACCAGGTTACGATGCCGAATCTTACCCAGGACCTCGCATTCCTTGAGAAAACTTTCATGGATTCGTTGCAGGCCAGTTCGAGGATTTTGATAGCAACCACTTGACCGTTCCTTAGAATTCCCTTATATACTTTGCTCAATTCGCCTGTGCCGATGATGGCGGCTTCACTGAAACCATTGCTAGCATCTGACAGATCTGATATCTTTAACTTTAAACCCTCCCCAAAAGAGCGAATTTCGGTTTGCTCATGAGCAGATGAACTAGAGGCTGATCTGTAGAAACAGTAATACTAGAAGATTACGCATAGAAAAAATGTTCCTGCAAGTATTCCCGCTACTATTGCCACCCGTGGCCCCTGACCATCGTGTTCGGTATTACTTTCTGCTTGATCTCCATGACTGCTGAGGTAGCAAGATTGGTTAAGTGGAAAACCACACAGAAATTTATTGCCCAGATAGGAAGAATTAGTGAATGTACTGAACTGACGGTCTGCACTCACATATTACAATATTCAGTGTTAAGTGGGAAGAGATTGGACGAAATCCAAACGTTCAGCTTAATTTTTATTAGGAAGACTGCATACAATTAAACGAAGTTCAAATAGTTTTAAAAAATAAATAAACATATATAACAGCCTATTAGTTCATCACCTGTAGGAATTGCGCCAGAGAAATTATTGTATGACATATTCAGGAATGCTAGGCCGTCTATATCCGTCAACGCCGTTGGTATTGGGCCGTCCAGAAGGTTTATCGATAAGTCCAGCGATTCCAGCAGGGTTAAATTACCAAGTGCAAGCGGGATATTGCCACTGAGACTGTTGCTGGAAAGGTTCAAATTTCTAAGGCTACTCAACAATCCCAATTCAGAAGGAATCCGCCCACTTAGTCGATTTCCGGATAGATCCAAAAATGCCTGCGTCGAAAAGAAATAGGTGTAAAAGAGCTCCCCTCCCTTGAAATTCAATATGAGTTTGTCCTGCCACAGCGTTTCTGGCTGAGACTTTGCTGCACCGTGTTTTCTCAGAGCTTGCAACATACCAATCTTTGGGGGGATGTTACCAGAGAATTTATTGTTGGAGAAATCCAGAAGTTGCAGGCTGCTGAGATCCCAAAGCCAATCCGGTAAATTTCCTTCTAATCGATTATAACCCACTGTTATGACGCGCAGGTTCCGGTTCTGTCCCCAGCTTTCTGGTAGTGCGCCACTCAAGTAATTAGAACAAAAATTTATCAGTACCACAC
>SNQJ01S0042109.1:33663-49542 GCA_010110895.2 Picea sitchensis
CTTTAGCCTTTCCTCAAGCTTTAGGAGAAATTCAAGCAAAGCAGTTGGAGGACAAAGAAGAGGAAGAGCCTAGGATCAGGATCGAGGAACGGTGGCCGGTCTCTAAAATCATTGTAAGTTGATTCATATTGAGATTAATGAAAGAGATACTTTTCCCATCCCGAATACATGAGTCTCATCTATGTCATTTGATTTATGTTTAATCTCTAATCCTCTAGTAGATCAGTAGCATGCATGCGTAGTTTTGTCTTGATTGCAGGAAAGATTTTTGGAAGGAGCAGCAACAGCAAGGGGATAAAAGCTCAACGGAGGATCTACTTCAACCGTTGATAAAAAGGTTAGTTGATTCTTCCCATGTTTTCCTGAGAAAAAGGGTTTTAGATTCAGGTAGAAGGTTAAAAGTTGTTTATGAAGGGTCATGATGTGCGTACAAGTTTAAAGCCCTAGCTTGTTAGTCCGTAGGGTAGAATACCCCACAACAGAATTGGCGACTCCACTGGGGAAATTTTACTCTTAGGGTTTCCGGATTTGGTTAAAGATCTTTTGGGTAGTTTAAAGAAGTTCAATTTCTGTTTCTTTGTTTGTTTTGTTTCCTGTTAGGTCAATGCTAGTAGGAAACCTGGTTATCAATACCGGTTTTCCTTGACTGACGCTTGACATTCATTCTCGGGACACACAGAGGTACCCGCGGCCTGCAGAAGCCCTGCCCGCGGGTAACCCGCGCCCTAACTTTCTACAGCCCGCAGTTGAACGCTTGTTGTAGTGGTTTCAATAGCGTGTAGAGCCCAAGAAGCTTAAGAGGCAGTCTCCTCTTCCCTGTCAGNGGAAAGATTTTTGGAAGGAGCAGAAACAACAAAGGGGATAAAAGCTCAACGGAGGATCTACTTCAACCGTCGATAAAAAGGTTAGTTGATTCTTCCCATGTTTGCCTGAGAAAAAGGGTTTTAGATTCAGGTAGAAGGTTAAAAGTTGTTTCTGAATGGTCATGATCTGCATGCAAGTTTAAAGCCCTAGCTTGCTAGTCCATAGGGTAGAATACCCCACAACAAGAAGGGAGTTCAAAACTCTATAAAATGAAGGAAGGAGAAGGATGAAGGATCATCCTCTGTTTGCGTAACACTACGCTGTAGAAATATCGACTTGACTTATTTACTTGTGGGAGTTGGGATACCCAGCTCACACAGGAGTGGTAGCTCGGCCTTGCGAGGTGAGCTGGGAGCTAAAAAAAAACCTCTGGATAGTGTGTGTGGCCCCTTTGTGGCTTGGGGGGATAAGGGGGAAGAAGAGTACCCCTAACATTGGCTGGGAGGTACCGGTGAAGTCTCGACGGTCGGCAAGCAGGAGTTACACGGAGCGCGTGGACGTCACTCAGAGTGGGTGAACAGGAAATGGTACATTTTCTTCGTTGAATGGTAGATTGTTGTAGGATTTATGATTTAGATCTGCTTTTTGGGGGGGTTGGTAAGTTGGTTGTCTAGTTTCATGACTGAAGTTCTTATGGCCTAGATGATTGATTGGTTGATTGATTTCCCGTGACCGTTGTTCTACGACATGTTGTGACCGCCCAGTGGTGTCGAATGTTACCCTATTGGTTGTTTTCCTTTGTCCCTAGCTCCTCAGTCCTCGCCTGAGCAGTCAACTAGGAGCCTGATCTATGGTCATCGCCTTAGCGTTAAAAGACCTATAGATCTCAACACCCTACTTTTCTGTGCAAGGATGAGGAGTGAAGGAAATTCCTGTCATCCGTCTACCTCAGTTGTTTGTCCTTGGATGATTTTTGTCTTGTGTTCTTGTTGGTTTATCTCTGCGGTCATCTCAATGACTTTCCCCATGGATCCTTGTGTTCCTCTTACTGTTCTCTGCGATTTTACATTATTGTGTTTTTATGTGTTGATGGATAAAAATCTTAACCCTGTTTTTTATGTATTGTCAGAGAATTATAACTCTGCGTTTTTATGCATTGATGGCTAAATATTAACCCTACGGTTGTTATATATTTTTCCATGATTTATCATTCAGTGTTTTTCTGTATACCCTGAGTGCGTCCCCATGGCTGGATATAACACTCTAGCTTTTGCTAATGTTAAGACTGTTGGTGTAACGATTTAGTCTCTACTTGGCTATTGTTAAGACTACATTTAAGAACAAATTATGCTACTTTGGCGATTGTCATTTTAAGACTGTAATAAACCACGATTTTCTTCTCTACGTTTGATTCTGTTGCGTTCCCAGAAGGATTTATTCCTCTGGCGAATATTTCCCTGGGAGACTGTGTTTCCCTTGGAAAGTGCCATCTGTTATCCAAGAATTTCCTTTCCCTACGTTTTTCCGATAGCCTTGTAAACCCCCTTCTAGAGCGTTGTACAACGACCTTGCTTTTAAATAGTCAAACGATGAATGAGATTCTCTTCAGATGCATTGGCACAAGAAATTAACTCTGATCCACCTTTTTTTTAAACTCCAGTTGTATTGATTTAATTGATGGCAATCGTATCTACCAGCCATAGTTTTATTTTTCAACTATATCCCTCATTTATAGATAGCAATGGGAAATTGATAGCGATTGGGGGTGACAACGATCTTTACACCTGTCTGCGGATTACTGTAGGCCTGTCTCTACATGGATAGGTCTGCTTTAATCTTGTATTGGAAACTGTGGATCTACCTTGGACTGAGGAATTGGTTTCCTTTGGGCTACGAATGTTACCCATGCCTTGGGACACAAATTCAGTGCTTGATGGTTGTGCTAGACAACAATTATCCATCGATCGATAGCGAATGTCTACTCAGCGTTCGTTTAGGAAATTGACTATTGGTAGTATCCAGTTTGGTGTTGTCTCTACTACGGTTGACTGCGTCTTCATTTGGTAAAGGTGAAGACAACATGTAACAGCGTGAGTTTAGGGGATGAGAGCATGTTTTTGGCTGTAGATATTGACCACGATTTAATAATTTGACAAGCATTTGATTATCATTTAAATCCCTTTGTTAAGACACTTAACCACAACCACTACCTTATGATGGACTTCCTTAGTGGACAACCTTAACTCCTTTACAAACCAAGGTGCTTAAATCGCTAACCTGTGCTTCTGGAAGGAGTGTTAGCATGTGCTTAAATATTGTTTATAGATAGCTTAAATATTGTTTATAGATAGCTTAAATAGCTTAAATAGATGTTCTTCTGGAAGCGTGTTAGCATGGCTAGGACAACAAATTTTTATTGTTGTTAATTGACTGCGATAACAGATTTTTGATAGCTTAAATACTGTTTATAGATAGCTTCTTGCTTATTTGCATAGTAGTTTGTTTTTAAAAAAGGAACAACCAACACATGTGCTTTAGACAATGTTACCAATCTATGCATTCCGCTATTTTTAATTTCACCATATATTTTTACCCTACTTTTTCGCTATATATACACACCCAGTGTCACCTTTTACTGGTGATATTGTATCTCTAGCTCGCTCTGCAGTACTTATTTACCCTTACACCTATTCACACTATTCTATCCTATTTGATTCTGCCTAACACATCCTTAAATGCCATCAATAATATAGTTGTCTTAGAAATATTACTTACAACCTTCTCACATTCATATAGTGGAGAGTAACTTCTTAATGGACAACAACTCACTTAGAGACAGCCTTGGTAGTGTTGGCAGCGGAAATTTGTTGGTTTTATTTCAGTAATTTGAGGATTTTCTTATTGGCAGACTTTATCCCTTTCACTAGCCCCTTTTTCAACTTGTTTATGAATTCTTAGCTAGTGAACCCTTCTTAAGGAAAAAAACTTATGTCTGTTCAGTTTTAAAGTAAGGGACAACTAGGTCATTTAAGGATTGCAATTTTTACTTGTAAGGACAATAATATTTTTAGTATAGTTCCGGTGTTAAAGGATAATAGTAGATACTTATCTCACCCAAGGATTGGGATTACAGTTTCTTCGAGTTGCGTGAGCTAACGATAATCTCTTACTATTCTCAGATTGATTTGTTGAGAAAGAGACTCTTAGCATCGCATGATTGTATTAGTTGACTTATTAACTTGTCAGTTGGGTGCTAGGGTTTTTTGTCACATGCTAGATTGGTTAAGATGATCTCTTATCACGTTGATGTTAGTTGGTGGTGAGGGTATCTTTGTTGGTGCGCCATGGTTGTTCTCATGCCTATCAACTAGCAATGACATGATCCTTGAGGAGGGGATCATTTTGTGCCCTTTGATTGAGGCGAACGAGAACTTGGCCTGAGTAGGTTCCTTTTGGGTGATTGTTGTCGAGCGTGTAAGTTTCTTGGGTGCATGGGTGGAATGCCTTCATGCATCGGTTAGCACACCTTGAGGTTCCAGTCTTTTTCTTCAAGGTCGTTGTGTCAGGAGGGGGAATGTTGTCTCTTAGCTTGTAGGCGTGCCTTGTTTGCGTCGGGAGGGTAGTCGTTCCTCCTTGTTGTCCTATGCTTGTTTCGCCCAGTTGCCCCTGTGCCAATGAGTGGAGTCTTAATCGCATGTAGCCTGGACGATGTGATTACGTTCATCGTCAGTTGTGTGGTTCCCTGTTGTTGTCGTCGCCTTCTAGCAACCTGAACATGCGACAATGACGTTGGTCAGAATTTCTTAGCGAGTACGACTTTGAGATTACTTACATAAAATAAATAGTGAATCGAGTGGTTGATGCATTGAGTCAGAGACCACGCATATTTTCGGTGCTGCCTCTTCAGACGAATCTGCGTGAAAAGATTCTAACTTTACAACGTAATGATGACTGGTACAAAGAGGTCGAGGATTTTACTGGACCAAACACAATGATGGTACCACAATTTGAAGGATTTTCATTTGATAGCAATGGTTTATTGAGGTTTAAAAATTGGATTTACGTACCACCGAACGACGAGTTGAGAATGTTGATCCTAAGAGAGGCTCATAGAGTAGTTTACATGTCTCACCCGAGAGTCAGGAAGTTGAGGGCGGACCTTAAACCCTTATTCTTCTGGATGGGAATGAAGGCAGACATAGTCAACTATGTGGCCAGATGTCTAGAATGTCAGTAGGTAAAGGCTAAACATAGACACCCAACAAGATTACTACAACCACACGCTATTCTGGAATCGAAATGGGAGGCTATTTCGATGGATTTTATTGTTGGATTTCCACTGATGATAAGGAGACATGACTCGATTTTTGTAATAGTAGACACTCTCACGAAGAGTGCTCACTTTATTCTTGTGCGTATGACGTATCAGAAACCCAACATAGCTAGAGTTTTCATCAATGACAGTGTGAGGTTGCATGGCGTGCCTAAGAGGATTATATCCGATAGAGGATCAGTGTTTACTGGACAATTTTGGACGAGTTTCCATGAGGCCTTGGGAAACCAACTTAACTTTAGTACTGCGTATCACCCGAAGACTGACGGGCAAACTAAAGAAATGAACCAGACCTTGGAGGGAAGGTTGTGCTTGTACGTGTTGGACCAACAGAAGCGTTGGGAGGAATTCTCGCCACTAGTGGAATTCACTTATAACCACAGTTACCAGAGCACCATTAAGATAGTACCTTTCAAGTTTCTTTACAAGAGACCATGTCGGACACCTTTGACTTGGGATCGGATTGTAGATAGGACCCAAGTGGGACCAGAAGTGACCCAAGAATTGGAAGCTTAAATGAGAACTTTAAGACAAAGGATCAAGGAAGCACAGGATCGACATAAGAGTTACGATGATGCGCATTGTGTCGACCGTAATTACGTTGTGGCGATCGAGTCTTTTTGCAATTGAAACCACATAAGAGTTTGATCTAGTTGGAAAAAGGGAGATAAACTATATCCTAGGTTCGTGGGGTCCTACGATATTTTGGAAATGAGAGGCCTGTGGACTGATGACTAGCCTTGCCTGATTCTTGAGGCCCATGCATGATGTATTTCATGTCTCTGTTGAGACTTTATGATTAGTGATCCTTCACATGATTCGACTTGAGAACCTTACAAGTATCGGATGAGGGAGCACTCATGGCTGATCCGGTCCACATTTTGGATCATCACGTTTGATAGCTATGATGTCGAATGATAGAGAAGGTCAAGGTCTAGTGGGACAATTATAGTCCGCACTCGGCAACCTGGGAGGATGCATATGGTATGCGCCAGCAGTTTCCATTTTTGTTTGATAGATAGACCTATGATACTGTGATACACTTTATTTCGACATTTATACTGTGAAACTTCAGGACGAAGTTTAGAACAAGAGGGGGTGTATGTAACATCCCACTCTGGTGCACTGAGATAAATTATTCTTTGAGGACACTTACTCGCAAGTGATACGGATTATTACGCTATTAAAACCTTTGATTTGATTATGAGGCGTTATGGGTTGATGACATGTTGTTTTACTGCATTGACATAGACAGGTTCTATTGACTCGGTTTACTGAGTGTGCAGGATTTTGGACCTCGAGGATCTAGAGGCATTGATGGAACCCCTTGGACTCTGGATCGAGTCAGGGAGTGTACCACTGGGGTTTGATTGTTTTACTGTGATATTAGTGCATATGATTAGATGATATGATATGGATATGTTCTGACATGATTTGTTGATGATGCAAGATGACGAAATCTTGTCGAATAGACTCACATGTGGAGTAAAGGGGTCATGCATGACTACCAGAGATGTTGAGGGAGAGGTGTGGACAATAGCCCTGCCACAGCCTACTAGCACTCCTGTCATGGCTCAAACTGTAGGTTAACGTTTACCTAGTTCGAGAGGACCCACGATGCCATGAGGGAAGACTGCGATAGTTGCTCACGATGATTCTAAGGGGCAAGCAATAAGGCAAGGGACTTATTCCTTAGAGGCCCTTAGTCTCCCACAAGTTCACCTGGCAGAGTATTGACTCCAGGGGTTATTGATGTCTACCAAGTCAATCAAGAGGCGAGTGGCACCCTTGGATCACGTAGTGCGTCCTGAAGGGCACATCGCACAAGGGAACAAATGAGGCAAGTGGAACCCTTGGAGCACATAATGCATCCTAAAGGGCACATCGCACAAGGGAACAGATGAGGCAAGTGGCACTCTTGGAGCACCTAGTGCGTCGTGAAGGGCAAGTCCCGTTGTTGATGATATAGGGATGAACCTAGATGGCCCTAAGAAAAATAACATGTTAAGTAATTTTTAAAACAATTTCCCTAATAAAATGTCTCCCAATACGAAATTTAAGGCCTAAGTCTAAATTGTGCTAGTGGTAAAATTTTATCTTGCTATATGTATATATATATATATATATATATAACAATAATAATAATAAAACTAAAAACCACATAAATAATAATTATGACCTTAGTTAAAATCTTGTAATGCGAAAGGGAATAAGAAATTTAATTTATTCACAAATATATGTGTGTGTGTGTGTGTAAATTTTTGGAATAAAACTTAAAATGTAAATAGGGAATTAATTGTTTAATCTTGTGATAATTTAAAAATAAACTAATTTAATTATAAAAGGGGAAAAAGGGGGTAAATTCCACAACTGCCTTTTTGAGTTCTAATTAAAAGGGGAAAGAGGGGAAATAAAAAATTAGGAATCTCAGGAAAAGAGGTAACATAAAATGGGAAAAAAGGGGGACTTAAGGGAAAAAGTGGAAAGTCAACTAAGTAAAGAATCGACCTTTAAGAGCTTTCTAATTTTAAATTGAATTAGCAACTTCATAATAGGGAAAGACTTTAAAACCTGTAAGGGAATTTGGGGACACCTAGGAGTGATTCTAGGAGTAACTCTAGGAGGATGAGGGAATTGAGATAATTAATTAATTAAAGAAATTAAATAATGGAGGAATGTAGGGGATGGGTGACACTTGTACGAAGAAGAATTTTTAGGAATCTATTTTAAAAACTTTAATTAAATGAGATTTTAGGAAAGGAAGGCAGTTGGAAGCTCTATAAAATGAAGGAAGGAGAAGGATGAAGGATCATCCTTTGTTTGTGTAACGTTACGCTGCAAAAGTATCGACTTGATTGTTTACTTGTGGGAGTTGGGATACCCATCTCGGAGAGGAGTGGCAGCTTGGCCTTGCGAGGTGAGTTGGGAGCTAGACGAAACCTCTGTATGGTGTGTGTGGCCCCTTTGTGGCTCGGGGGGCTAAGGGGGAATTAGAGTACCCCTAGCATTGGTTGGGAGGTACCGATGAAGTCTCGATGGTCGGCAAGCGAGAGTTACACGGAGCACGGAGACGCCACTCAGAGAGGGTGAATAGGCAACGATACATTTTCTTCATTGAATGGTAGATTGTTGTAGGATTTATGATTTAGATCTTCTCTTTTGGGGGGTTGGTAAATTGGTTGTCTAGTTTCATGACTGAAGTTTTTATACCCTAGCTGATTGATTGGTTGATTGATTTCCCATGACCGTATTTCTTCGGCATGTCCTGACCTCCCAGTGGTGTTGAATGTGACCCTATTGGTTGTTTTCCTTCATCCCTAGCTCCTCAGTCCTCACTTGAGCAGTCGACCAGGAGCCAGATCTACGGTCGTCGCCTTAGCATTAAAAGACCTATGGATCTCAACGCCCTGCTTTTCTGTGTGAGGATGAGGAGCGAAGGAAATTCCTGTCATCCATCTACCTCGACCATTTGTCCTTGGATGATTGTTGTCTTGTTTTCTTGTTGGTTTATCTCTGCGGTCATCTCAATGACTTTTCCCATGGATCCTTGCATTCCTCTTATTGTTCTCTATGATTTTATATGACTGTGTTTTTATGTGTTGATGGATAAAAATCTTTACCCTGCGTTTTATGTATTGTCGGAGAATTATAACTCTACATTTTTATGCATTGATGGCTAAATATTAACCCTGTGGTTGTTATATATTTTTCTATGATTTATTGTTCTGTGTTTTTTTGTATACCCTGAGTGCGTCCCCATGGTTGGATATAACACTCTAGCTTTTTCTAATGTTAAGATCACTGGTGTAATAATTTATTCTCTGCCTAGCTATTGTTAAGACTGCATTTAAGAACAAATTATGCTACTCTGGCGATTTTCATTTTAAGACTTTAATAAACCACGATTTGTTGCTCTGCGTTTGATTCTATTGCGTTCTCAGAACAATTTATTCCTCTGGCGAATATTGCCCTAGGAGACTGTGTTTCCCTTGAAAACTACCATCTGTTATCCAAGAATTTCCTTTCCCTACATTTTTTCGATAGCCTTGTAAACCCCCTTCTGGAGTGTTGTACAATGACCTTGCTTTTAAATTATCAAACGACGAATGAGATTCCCTTCAGGTGCGTTGGCACAAGCGATTAACTCTGATCCACCTTTTTTTTAAACTCCAGTTGTATCTATTTAATTGATGGCAATCGTATCTACCAGCCATAGTTTTATTTTTTAGCTATATCTTTCATTTTATAGATAGCAATGGGAAATCGACAGCGATTGGGGGTGACAACAATCTTTACACCTATCTGCAGATTATTGTAGGCCTGTGTCTACGTGGATAGTTCTGTGTTCATCTTATATTGGAAACTGTGGATCTACCTTAGACTAAGGAATTGGTTGCCTTTGGGCTGCGAATGTTACCCATGCCTTGGGACATGAATTTAGTTCTTGATGGTTGTGCTAGACAACAGTTATCCATCGATCGATGGCGAATGTCTACTCAGCGTTCGTTTATAAAATTGACTGTTGGTAGTATCCGGTTTGGTGTTATCTCTACTACGGTTGACTGCGTCTTCATTTGGTAAAGGTGAAGACAACATGTAACAATGGGAGTTTAGGGGATGAGAGCGTGTTTTTGGCTGTAGAGATTGACCACGATTTAATAATTTGACAAGCATTTGATTATCATTTAAATACCTATGTTAAGACACTTAACCACAGCCACTGCCTTCTGATGGACGTCCTTAGCAGAAAACCTTAACTCCTTTACAGACCAGGGTGCTTAAATCGCTAGCCCGTGCTTTTGGAAGGAGTGTTAGCATGTGCTTAAATACTATTTATAGATAGCTTAAATACTGTTTATAGATAGCTTAAATAGATTAAATAGATGTGCTTCTGGAAGGCGTGTTAGCACGGCCAGGACAAAGAATTTTTATTGTTGTTAATTGACTGCGATAACAGATTTTTGATAGCTTAAATATTGTTTATAGATAGCTTCTTGCTTATTTGCATAGTAGTTTGTTTTTAAAAAAGGAACAGCCAACGCATGTACTTTAGACAACGTTACCAATCTATACACTCCGCGATTTTTAATTTCACCATATATTTTGACCCTACTTTTTCGTTGTATATACACCCCCAGCGTTACCTTTTACTGGCGATATTGTATCTCTATCTCGCTCTGTAGTACTTATTTATCCTTACACCTGTTCACACTATTCTATCCTATTCGATTCTACCTAACACATCCTTCAATGCCATCAATAATATAGTTGGCTTAGCAATATTACTTACAACCTTCTCACATTCATATAGTGGAGAGTAACTTCTTAATAGACAACAACTCACTTAGAGACAACCTTGGTAGTGTTGGCAGCAGGAATTTGTTGGTTTTCTTATAGTAATTTGAGGATTTTCTTATTGGCGGACTTTAGCCCTTTCACTAGTCCCTTTTTCAACTTGTTTATGAATTCTTAGCTAGCGAAACCTTCTTAAGGAAAACACTTATGTCTGTTCAGTTTTAAAGTAAGGGACAACTAGGTCATTTAAGGACTGCAATTTTTACTTGTAAGAACAACAATCTTTTTAGTATAGTTACGGTGTTAAAGGATAACAATAGATACTTATCTCACCTAGGGATTGGGATTATAGTTTCTTCGAGTTGCATGAGCTAACGATAATCTCTTACCTTGCTCAGATTTATTTGTTGACCAAGAGACTTTTAGCATCGCATGATTGTATTAGCCGACTTGTTAACTTGTCAGTTGGGTGCTAGGGTTTTTCGTGACATGTTGGAATGGTTAAGATGATCTCCTAGGATGTTGATGTTAGCTGGTGGTGAGGGTATCTTTGTTGGTGCACCATGGTTGTTGTCACGCCTATCAACTAGAAACGACCTGATCCCTGAGGAGGGGATCATTGTGTGCCCTTTTATTGAGGCGAATGAGAACTTGACCTGAGTAGGTGCCTTCTGGGTGATTCTTGTTGAGCATGTAAGTTGCTTGGGCACATGGGTGGAATGCCTTCATGTGTCGGTTAGCGCACCTTGAGGTTCCAGTCTTGTTCATCAAGGTCATTGTGTCGGGAGGGGGGATGTTGTCTCTTAGCTTGTAGGTGTGCCTTGTTTGCGTCGGGATGGTAGTCATTCCTCCTTGTTGTCCTACGCTTGTTTCGCCTAGTTACCCCTGTGCTAGTGAGTGGAGTCTTAATTGCATGTAGCCTGGATGACGTGCTTGCGTTCATCGTCAGTTGTGTGGTTCCATGTTGTTGTCGTCGCCTTCTTTCCTAAATCAAAAGAAAAAATCATTGTGGTTTCGCTTGTAGACGTAACGATGGGTTCGTTACAAATCCATCCTGATAATCATATCGTAGGATCCTAGTGGTAGGATGTTCATATTTGTCCTTATATTTTGACCATCTAAGCTAAACTCAAAATCAAAAATAAATTCAACTACTTTCCTTTTTGTTCATGTTGCTAGTTGTACAAGCCATGATTTTACGTGCTTCAGTTTCTTAAGTTTATTTGACTCTACTACATCATGAGTAATATAACTTAACGTAGCTCCAGGGTCAATTAGAACAAAAATTCGAGTGTTATTGATTTTACCTTCAATTTCTACCACCGAGGACTGGTGGTCATCTTGTTGACCATCTATAGCTGCATTTATCCAATGTAGGCTTCTACCCACATCTCCCACCGTTGAGGCTTCCTGTAAATTATAAACAACAATTCTTTTTGCTTAAATTAAACGTGGACAGTTCCTCCTTAGATGAGATTCTCCACATTCCCAACACTTTAATTCTTCGCAGGAGATGTCCTGAAACTTCTTCGTTCCCAGGTTTACCAGTTTACCGCTGCCTTGCGTATTCATATGATTGGAGTGAAAATCCTTTCTCGAAAAACTTTTTGTTGCATTCTGATAAGGAGTTGGCTGGTATCCCTTCTTCCGCTGGTTCATTCGATCTTTCTTCTTATCCTTCCAGGATTTGGGAAACTCTACCTGTTGTTTATACTAGTCATACCACATTTGTGCTTTCCTGAATACTTCAATCAAGGATTTGGGGTTGTCAAACTTAATTCTGTCCCTGTAGGACTGTGGTAAATAGCTTAAGAATCGCTGTATTTTTACCTTATCCTCCTGGATGTACAGTACGAACCTTAGTAGTTCTAGAAATTTATTTATAAGGTCTTCCATTATCATTTGTCCAAGTCGTAACTCGTAAAATTCTTTCATCTTCCTTTCATAATATCTTTTAGAAAGGTATTGTTTCTTGAAATACTTTTTAAAATCAAACCATTCCAATTGTTTCTCCTTTAGGCCTTTGGCCAATTTCAGGTCTTACCACCAAATACTGGCCTTCCCTTTTAGATTGTAGATGGCCATTCTGACCTTCATGTTGCTAGAATAGTTGTAGATCTGGAAGTATTTTTTGATGTCCAACAACCATGCTCTGCTTCTTCTCCTATACTGGATTCTCCATCAAAGGTACCTAGTTTAATCTTTTTAAATTCTCCTTCAAAGTGGTCTACTTGTTTTCTTTTCCTGTCCATTTTAGTTCTATCTTCAGCTGAAGGTGTTCCTTCAGATGAACTGTCTCCTTTTTTTGTTTCCGGTCCCGAGTTCTTGGAAGCTCTCTTGTTGAATTCTTCATCGTTATTATTGTCTTTTGGGCTTTTCTTGGTCACTATATTGCGCAGTAGGACTTCGTTTATTTCTTGTTGTTCCTGTTGAGATTTCTTCAGTTTTTCATTGTCGGCTTTGAAGACCTGTAGTTCAACAATAAGATTCCTCATTGTTTCCAACACCTCTGTGGGTGAGCTTCTGTCACTGTTCTGTCTTGGGTCTCCAGGAGCTCTTTGCTGTGGATTTTCTTCCATCCTAATTTCTACACCATCCTGAGCTGCCATACTTAACACAAAACAGAAAGGGATTTCTGTTTATAAACAAAATGTTTATTAGTTTTTTCATAATTCAAAATATATATACTAAGAAACTAATGTGGCCCTGTTCAGGCCCGGTGTTGTAACTTTTGCTCTGATACCATATGTAATGAACCTCATTATCACACACACAAAAAAAATTGTTTTTGTTTTCTATTTCCTTTTAATCTTAGTTTATATAACTATTTGTCAAAATAGAATGTATGAACTCCATTATAAGATCGGTTAAAACTCTGTTCGTAAAATTTCAAAGGGAAAACCTCTAATCTCTACCTACCACAAGAGGTCCCTTTCACTTCCATTCCATTTACCCTCTTGTGTAATGGATCATGTGTAAAAAAAGATGAGTCACATAACCCCTATTACGATTCACTCCTTTTAAAACATCGAGCTTTCATATTGCGTGCATGTCTAACTGATTAAATTTGAACCCTATGTGACATTACTTTATTTTCCCACCATATGACTCACCGAGTCGAGTTTTAACATCAGGTAACTAATCTATCCACCATGTCTCTGTTAAATTGATGGTCCTCAGTACCAGGGTTAAATTCAGGTGGTATTTAATACATCCAAAAACCAGTGGACATTCCACCATGAGGATCGTACTGCTGACTCACGATAACATTGAGGAAAGAAAGGGGTTTTTCCTCCAATTGAGACGTGAGGGTTTTAAAACATGGCACTTATTAAATGGGAGGAATGGTCCTCTGTCAAGGCAGTTAAGACTCCGTAAGTTTTATTAAATGTAGGCCAGTGAGTTCTATTGAAATTACTGGGCTCTATATTCAATAGTCATACCGATTCTGACACTGTCACATGGCCAACCACCCTCCGTGCTCTCCACATTTACTCTGAGATGACAGGACGCCCTATAGGGTTGAAGTGGGTTCACAGTTGTCATTGTTGAGTTCTGCGAGGAGGCCCTGTGTAACAAATCTTTGAGGCACAATGTATTTTCATGGTAATCTCTCTAGAGTTGTGGCAGACGGTGTCGTCCTTATCCCTGGTAAGTTTTCTCATTACGCATTACTTTTTGGTTGTTAAATGAGATAATGCATTTCTCAGCTTCTTCTTTGGGATAACTTCTCTGTACTGTTTTCTCATTACGCATTACTTTCTGGTTGTTAAATGAGATTATTCATTTCCCAGATTCTTATTTGGTGTAACTTCTCTATGTTATTTCCGAAGCTATCCTAAATCCCGTGGGGAAATTTCCTTTGAATTTATCTCTGTTTTCATATCTGGTTTTAGGGGGAGTATATTCGTTCATTTTATTTTTGTTTACGCTGGGAAAAAGGGTTTCGTAACCTCCTAGTGTATTTCCCTATGCTGAATCTTTTGACTGATGTCCAGACTTAAGACCTTTGCAGATATTTGAATAGTTTCATGATGATATTGTTTTTTTGCAATGCCTCCAATACTACTTACAATAGTCACTACCCTAGTCGTGCTCTGTTCGATTCAGTTAAATAGTTGGAAAATCATTGTAATATTAAAAATACTTATAAATATTATATGTGATTCGGTTCTGGACGGTTATGTGTCGTTTTCTAGTTCGGTGTGAACATTTTATTCCATGCTGGTGTACAGGCTGACTTAAATCTTTACGAGGAAACTACTACTGTCTCTTTCTGTTTTTCATTGGAAACGTTACCTGCTATACAAGGACTTCCTCCTTGTAAAATTCTCTTCGTTTTAGTGCTTGTCTAATTCACTAATGATGGGCCCTGTTTGATGCGAGGGTACCCATCAGAGAGTTAATGCGCCATTCACCTTTATCCCAGGCACCTGTCCAGTTGGAAATGCGACAAGGTAAAGATATGAAATCCATACCGGCCTATCAAACAGAATTTAAGTAGTATCATGAAACTTCCTTACTAACCGTCATCATTCTATTGGTATTTTATCACTTTTATCTATGATTACTGATATTCTAAATGTTACTTCTTTCAAGGATTTTTACTTACTCACGGATCTCGGATACTCGGTTCCTACCTTCGGTGCAAAAGGTATTTGAGTTCCCTTTATAGACCTTCCCAGAGTTTCAACAGTGCAAGGGCACGGTCTCTTCCTGGATTTCTAGATGTTCGATATAGTTTTGTTCCATTACCTCCAGTTGTATTCGTCGCTTTCTATTCCGACTACTGTGTATAAATATTATTGTACAGGACTTTATTTTAATTGACTAGTGTATTGAGTTGGGTATTTTTATCTCAATCATTCCTCTATTTAGCCTCATCCCAAACTTTGTAATTTATTTGTTGTTACTATCGTTTAGAAGGTATTCGGCTTCGAATGCTTACACAGTTTGAAATCCAGTCCAATATGGTGTAAAAGGAACTTGAAAGAAAAATCATGGGTTTTATACTTATTATAATGATTCTGTTACATAGAAGTTTCGTATTATAATTAATTGAGACTATAATACTTTTCATATGATTGTCTCATTTTTCTTTTGGGGTTGTTGATGCACATTATGATTCTGTAGTTTCCTCGTCCGAGATTTGGAAAAAAAATTCTTCCTTACTCTCGACTTATGGCTCATCATAAAAGTTTGACAGTCCATTTTACTATTACTTTCCTGTATGAGTTTGTTTCTATTAGTATAACATAATTCCTAGGATGAGTTATACTCCTTTATTACTACAGTTTAACGGAAATTCCAGATATGTGAAAGTCAAGTCCTGGGTTCCAGAATGATCTTTGGATCCATCGACCCTCGTGCCTTTAATATTTGATTACAGATAAGCATTTGACCAAGTTAGGTTTTTTTCAACATTAATTCCAATCATTTAAGACATA